>PITA01021335.1:0-32929 GCA_004023965.1 Spilogale gracilis
AGAGAGAAAATGAAAGAGAAAAAAGGAGCCCTTAAAATTCTCATCCCCACAGAGCCCCCTCTGTGGAGCCGAGAAATATTAATATCAGTTGAGCAGGGACCCTTACACAGAGAACACAGTTTCAGCTTTGTCGGGCCCATCCTCCAAGTTTCTATGGTTTAATAACCCCAATCTCTTCCTGTTCCGCAGGCTCAAATGTGATAGCTTATTCCTGTAGTTGCTGAGTCCATGATACCTCAGTGTTTCCTTTTTACCTTTTCAGTTCATTTAAACATAGCCCACCATTATTTACATATCACATTTTCTGGTAAAATGTGGTTTCTGTCTCCTGGCTAGGTCCTGACTGATACATCACAGAAAATAATGGAGCAGCAATCCTTTCATATATGTGATGTTGATAATAAAGCAATAGCACAGAATGAAGATGTAAAAGGAATCTTAACAGTCATCTAGTCTAGAGGTCAGCACACTAAGGTCTGTAGATGAAATCTGGCCTGCTGCCTATTTTTGTAAATAAAGTTTTACTGAAACACAGCCTTGCCTGTTTGTTAAGAATTCATTTACAACAGAGGTGCGAGAGAGGCCACACTGGCCCACAAAGCCTAAAATACTTACTAGCTGGCCTTTTAAATAGAAAGTTTGTTGATCCCAAACTAGTCAAATCCCCTCATTTTACAGATTAGTACTGTCCAGTAACTTGTTTACAGTGACTCACTCATTTATGGTAGAGCCAGGACTAGAAACCAGCCATCTGGTCTGTCAACCCAGTGAGTGCTATTTGCATTGTGCCCCTTCCCCCCCTTTAAAGCTAAACAGATTTAAATCTTCCTTAAAAGGCTTATTTTTTCCCTTCTTCATCTTTGTCACTTCCCTCAACTCCATTTTTTTTTGTGGCTTCAAGGAGCAGTAATCAAACCTGGGCAATAAAGAGCTTGTAATGCAAAGAGAAGGTGCCTGTGTAGCACAGACTAACACATCTCCACACTGCAAGGATTTTCCACAGTAAAAAACAAAAGAAAAAGCAAAAGCCCTCAAATTCGTTATCTTTTTTAATAAGAAAAAAACATTTAAGGTACTTTCTAAAGCTGATAAACTAAAGAGTAGTATGAAAAGAGTATCAACGACAACGAGAATCTTTTACTCACATTAAAATAAAACTCAAATGAAAACTTCAATCGCTGGATGAGTGGTTAGTCTTGGGTTAGCATTATGGCAATATTAAAGGCATATTATGTAATTTTAAAGCAAGGTTCTCTTACTAAAATGGTTCTATATGCCAAAGCACTAAAATGGTTCTTAATGAAAAGAGAATGTATATTTCATTAACCGTAGGTGGAACGATACAGCAACAACCTGGAGTGGAGCAAAAAGCTGTGTTAAGGAAAAAAGAGCCCTTTTTTTTCTAAATTTTTTTCTGTCTTATACTTATCTATGAATCTTTTAAAGATTAAACTCAGGGAGAACTATACTTTGAGTAGAGAGCTGAATAACAGATAATCCATTTTAATTTCTCTTTACTGAAAAGACCTCTGGCAGGTACTACTAGCCCCAGCCTTAGTTTCACAGGGTCAGCTTCCTTCTCAAAGAGCTGCTGGCAGCACTTGTTACATATTAATGTTTAGTGTGAACTTAATAAGCTTTGCTAACCAAATCTTTGCTCTCTTAATTCCTAGGAAAATGGATATCAATGGTCCTATTGATCTACTTCACAAAACCAAGAAATGTAGTAAAGATATTTTGAAATGAGTACATGTCTCAATTTCAGTCAAATGACTTTAGGAGAAAAAGACAAATACGGTAACTACTGAGCTGAATGAACAGTTCATTCTTCTACAAATCCAAATACTCATAGGCAAACAGTGAACTAAGGAAAGCAGTGATCTTCAGTGTCAAGTGCAAGAGCTCTGGAGCCCTAATTCAGGGCACAGACAGACCTTAAATCAGCTGATGGGGAACTACTGTTTTAATCTGGATTACAAATAAATTATGTTTAATGTTACCTAAGTCTATTAAAACTTTTATTCTTTCTCTTATTTTAGCAATCAATATCTTCTTTTTCTTGATCTCTGAATCTATCACAACTTAATCAAATAATCCAAAATATTTTTCACTGCCATTTTCTCTTATTATCAAATCATTATTCTCCTTAGTCTTACTTTGTTTCTCACTGCTTCATTATTTTAAAATTATTGCCCATTATTTATTTGAAGGAATATGAGACAAATATTGGAAAGATGAGCCAGGAGACCTGAAATTCTGTGAGCTGTGGCCCTTTGTTCCGCTAGTCTTATATGTGTACTCTCCCTCATGATCACATGAGCCTTTTCCATCGCAAGCCACTTTCTGAGAAGTCTGTTGTAGTTTGTCAAACATCTCACTCTTTGTCAAATTTGTTCAAGCTACATTTTCTCTGCTTCCTTGACGGATTCCCCAGTCAAAATTAATTGCTTCTCCCCTATAGCAATCACATACATATACTGCTAATTAGAACCTGTTATTCAGCTACTTGCCTTCATGGCTGTCTTCCCTTGTTATAGTAGCTTCTGGAAGCAAGAAAGCAATGTCTGATCTGATTCATCTTTGATAACCCTGTCCCTTCAGGGTAAAACAGAGTACCCTGCACATTACGTTTAATATAGAACTGAATTCCAGACTAGTCCTACCTAGATTTAGATATATGTGAATTTTGGCTCTAGCTTCATCCTCCTCATTGCTCTATTTAATGCTTATTAGACATGACTATGATGATATGCTCCGCTCCAATAATGTTCCTATAAACTTCTTTCAAGTACTGCTGATCCCTCTTCTACTTTTTTCTATAGCACATATCACTTTCTCTCATACTATATAAATTATTTATTACATTTATTTTATTTTCTCTGGCTAGAATGTAAGCTTCATGGGGGGGGCAGAGATTTCTTTTCTTTCTTTTTTTTTTTTAAGATTTTTATTTATTTGACAGAGAGAAACACAGCTAGAGAGGGAACACAAGCAGGGGGAGCGAGAGAGGGAGAAGCAGGCTTCCCGCCGAGCAGAGAGCCTGATGTGGTACTTGATCCTGGGTCTCCGGGATCATGACCTGAGCCGAAGGCAGTCGCTTAACCAACTGAGCCACCCAGGCGCCCCGGGGCAGAGATTTCTGTTTTGTTTACTGATGTTTCTCAAGTTTCGAACAGTGCCTGCCATGTACACAGTACATGCTCAATAAACACTTGTCTAATAACTGAATAATTATACTGACATATGCTTTGTGTTTTGGCTACATTTGAATGATCAATGAATGACAAATTCGGTTTTGTCTTATGGGGTTATTCTGAAAGTTAAGGATGAAGGAGGTAGCTATAGCAACAATGCGTTGAATATCTTCATCACATACAAACTCCAATGGCAGATCTAGAGGGACATACATGTTCCCACCTCGTGGTGGTACTCTCACTGTGAAGCTGTGGCAAGTTTTTTTGAGACAGTTCCATCAGGTTAAATTAATACTATAATATTAAATGAATACTTTTCAGATATAAGCATAGGAGATAATTAGGCGAGGCTGATTGAACTAAAGAAAGAGGAATAACAAATCTACATTAAAAAAATTTTTATGTGAAAAGAAAATGCTTTAAAAAGTAAACTTCTATGTAAAATCTATCTCTAAGTAAAATCTATGTAATTAAAAATCTGTGTTTTCAGAGAAGCAAGAGGGAAGTGGAAAAAGGGAGCATCTATTTTTTTAAGAGTCTGATTCATTTATAGAACATTTAACTGACATACTTTTTTGAAATCCAAATAACATAACAAATAAGTGGGCAGAAAAAAAAATCCAGCAGACAGCATTTGGTACAAAACATTCCAGAGGCAACTCTATACTGAGTATGAAACCAGTCTGAATTGTTTCTTCTTATATCAATTGCCACTAGTGCAAATAGATTTTGGTAGCACGTCTGTCATTCTGGCTGACCTGAGCAGGGAGCCTGGAATGACATTACGTTTGCTACAGCCTGGGCAAGAAGCCACTTTGCTGTCCTTACACCCTTGATTCGTAAAGTCATTATTCTAACTAGTGAAAATCCCGTATTTTCTTCTTCATAAAGCCCTCATCACAGCTTCTGACTGGATTCACCTAAATCCCCTGTGATTCCCACTTTGCATTTACCTGATTCTTAAGATCTTTTCCTTAGGAAAATGTGCAGCTCCAAACATTAGCAAGTAGATGGTCAGAGTTTGTATTATAACTGACTTCCATTGCTTATGTTTCCTTGACAGACTCCTCATTTTCACACAAAGCACTGAGGACAGCTGCTACAAGTATTTCCGGCTTCCCACATCCTTCCAACTCCCAGCCAATCTCATTCTAAAACATCTAAAACAGATATCCTACTCTGATAATTTCTGCCATGCGACCGCAAGTCCACAAGTTCTCTAATTCCTTCCAACACAATGGGCTTAAAAAATAAACATGCAGTAGTGATTTACATTTTGTAAACAATAAAAGACAGAAGTTTTTATTTTCTATATCATAGAATTTTAATTTAAAGGTGCATATACATCTGAATTTATATTCAGAAAACTGAGCTACTCTAGGAAAAACTCAAGCCTTGATGGAAGAGACTGATACAACTCAGCTTTAATCACTTCGTCATTTGAGATAAAAGTTTTTATTTTCAGTAAATAGCAGTACCTTCATATGTGGTATATGGTAGAACTTTTAAATGGTACATCTAAGTACAGACTTGACTTGTTTGAATCTTTACGTTTCTAAAAGTAAACAGCTTTTGGACCAATCTAATGGATCAATATACTTATACTTGTAATCACCAGACTTCTATTTTAACAGTTAATAAAGACTATATGTTGTTTTGAAATTTTCCTTATATATATTTGTTTCCATTTATGTTGCAGGTGAGTTCAAACCTCAGAAGAGTTTTAAAAAAATCATAAACATTTGTATATGTACTGATCCCACTTCTAAGTGTCCTTCCCATTCTTTTTAAAATCAAGGGTCTTATGGAATAACAAAATCAATTTTATTCTTTAGAGTTCAATGCAGCAAATTAATTTAAGTAATTCCTTGACAACTTCCTGGTCCTGCCAGAGGATGTGGTCCCATAAAGATGCCAATGACCTCAGGCAAAGAGGGTGACTCTTGTCCCCAAGTAGGGAAAAGTCTGTAACATAGCAAGGACCATTTAAACAATTATTCCCCCAGATTTTTTGAAGTGATGTGAATGCTATTTTCACATTGTTATTCAACATTATTTTTCATCTCTAAAGTAATTATATTATTCATACTGAGATAAAGTTTTTAAAAGAAGGGAAATTTAAGTGCAGTATCTGAACATGGCCTTTTATAACTGGCATTATTTTTTTCCTCAACTGTTCATATGCTTAGAACAATTTATAATAAGTATAAATAAATACACTAGGGTTCCCCCCCTCTATTTTAGCCTATCTCATATTTGAAATCAAGATCTGAGTATTTGATCTTCCCACACTTTGGGGAACCACTCATATGTGCACACTAGAAAGTAAAGGAAAAAAAGTATATCTAGAACTACATGGAGAGCTATAGCTAGCTTATATCTAGAGAGGACCCTCCAGAGCTAAAAAAATTTGTTTTAAAAATGATTTAGATATCTAATCATTTTAAGTATCAGAGGTTGTGGTCTTGCCAAACATTTATAGAACATTATACAGTTAGCAGGATAATTACCTGTAAAAGTAACTTTATTTCTCTACAGTTTGGAAACATTTTCAACCTATAACCTATTAAATTTTGAGGATAACTGAGTCCTCTGGTTTATAGTTCAGTTTCCTGCTTCTTTGTGAGGATACTGAAACCATGGTTTCCAGATACAGAAAAAAATCCAATACAAATTATTCCCTGACCTATGACTTGCACTGTAGGCAACACTAGATCTGTTTATATTACATTCAACAATGACAAGAAATAATTCTCTGATGAAGTATGGTCATACTTCAATACAGTCAATTTGTACTACTCTGAGAATATAAAATTCTATTCTCCAAGACAGATCTATCTGGCTTCTTTTTTTTTCCTTTCCCTTTTTAAACTGTTTTTTTTTTTTTAAAGATTTTATTTATTTATTTGACAGAGAGAACGATCACAAGTAGGCAGAGACAGAGGAGGAAGCAGGCTCCCTGCTGAGCAGAGAGCCTGACGTGGGCCTTGATCCCAGGATCCTGAGATCATGACCTGAGCCGAAGGCAGAGGCTTTAACCACTGAGCCACCCAGGTGCCCTTAAACTTTTTTTTTAAATAAAAGATTTTATTTATTTGAGAGGAAAGGGGGGGAGCACACAATTGGGGGTGTAGAGGGAGGGGGAAAAGCCAACTCCCCACTGAGCAGGGAATCTGGGATCATGACCTGAGCCAAAGGCAGATGCTTAACTTAACCGAGCCACCCAGGAACCCCTGATATACCTGGATCCTGATGGTACATTTACCTTTTACCCTTTTTTTGAATAAGCATAATCAGTGCTACTTAAGAATTTGAAAATCTGTGCTAGCCAGAAAGGCCCTAATTATGGTATGAGCACTGTGATAAATGGAAAAATAATCAACAATTACGGTCTACGGGCATAGCAGCAAAATAGGCTAATGTTATCCCTTTTATTTTTTTGAACATGGGGGAGAAGCAGGAGAGGATATGAATATTCTTATATTTATTTATATTTATTGTCGGTTTTCCTTTTATGACTAAAAGGACTTTTTTTTTTCCCAGTAGGCTCCATGTCTGGAGCCTGAACTCACGATCCTGAGACCAAGAGTCTTGTGCTCTATCAACTGAGCCAGCCAGGTACCCCGGGATTTATTTTTGATGGCCATTCTATGCAGGAGTGGAATAGACAAGTTTCAGGTAACATGCATATATAGCTTTAGACATCTTTAATAGATCTTGCCAAGCACCTTTACAAAGTGCTAGTTCCAGTTCATTATTATACTCCCATTAGCAATGTATGTCAATTTCAACTGCATCACATCCACACTAACACTTGGCATTGTCATTCTTTTTAATTTTGTGGGTATGTCCACAGTGGTATCTCACTGCCAGGAAGTGGGAAGGATCTAACATTTTATTCTACTTCTAACAAACTGAGATGGTGTAACACATGAGACATCTAGGTCAGAGATGAAAGACATGCATTACTCAGAAGAAAAGCAAAAGCCAGAGTATCAACACTGGAGCTGCTCTTCAGAGAAGGAATTCCCACAGAGCAACACAATGAGCTGGGTGATAACTGCACATGCAGATGGGTGTGCTGGAAGAGAGGCGCACTGTGCCTATAAATTAATTTGAGTTTTTCTAGGAATCCGTAAGTGGAATCATATAGTATATTCTCCTTTTTACCTGACGCCTTTCACTCAGTGTAACCATTTTGAAATCTGTTTGTGTCGCTGCAGTATCAATAGTTCATTCCTTTCTACTGTTAGGTAGTACCCATTGTAAGGATATGCTCTAATTTGTTTATCCATTCAACTGTTGGGGGCCATTTGGGATGTTCACAATTTTTGGCTATTTACAAATAAAGCTGTACATCTTTGTAGGAACATATATTTTCATTTCCTCTCTATAAATCCTATTGATTTTTTTTTTAAAGATTTTATTTATTTGACAGAGAGAAATAGCCAGAGAGGGAACACAAGCAGTGGGAGTGAGAGAGGGAGAAGCAGGCTTCCTGCCGAGCAGGGAGCCCGATGTGGGACTCGATCCCAGGTCTCCAGGATCATGACCTGAGCCGAAGGCAGTTGCTTAACCAACTGAGCCACCTAGGCGCCCCAATCGTATTGATTTTTTGACTTCCACATGTCTCTTACCTATATTATAATCATATATAGGCATATATTATGAATTACATAATCTGGGCATTATGTGTATTATATATATATTTTAAAGACTCATAAGTAATATTAACCTTTGGAGAGGGGAGTGGCTTTTTATTTTGTATTTTTTGTCTGAATTTGAATTTTTATTTGATTTATATATATATATGTAACACATATGAAATCTTTAATTTCTAGAATATGTCAGCAGGAACTACTGGGCAAGGAAATTATGGCTGATTTTTGTTTTGTTTTCCTCTTTGTATTTCTCTCTATTTTTTAAAAAATCAAATAAATGTTATTATTTAAGGCAAAAAAGATCTCCCAAGTCATTTTCTCAACTCTACCGATACCTAGTGATTTGCTCCCTATAATTCTGCATAATGCCACAAGCTTTTGATGAACTATTTTCTCTAATTCCAGGCTCTCCTCCTTCAGACCATCCTGAATGGATGGGTATACAGCCATTTTTCTAAATTGCAAATTTGATAATACAGCTTCTGCTTAGATTGACCAGTGACAAAACAAACCCAGTAGCTGCCATGGGGCTTGATTCCAGGACACTGATATCATGACGTGAACAGACGGCAGATGCTTCACTGACTGAGCCACCCAGGTGCCTCTACCCTCTTCCTTTGAGCTCAGTTGCTTCCCTCCTCTGTGAGCCTATGGTACTTTATAAATTACTGTATTATAGCACTTATCACACTGAGGCTATCTCACAAAAACAGCAATGGATGTCAATTAGAATTCTATCCTATAATTCTCTGTTAAATTCCTATCTTAATATTTGCTGAAGTCAGTGCCCCAAAGAATATGCAAAAGCTTACTGAAGTCTACGTGTACCCACAAATATACTGATGCCTATCAGGGGCAGTTAGCAAAAACTATACCAGGAGAGGTAGTTTAGAAGCCCCCAAAATTCACAGATTGGATGACAATTTCCTGAAAGTGGACCACAATTTAAAAGATTTTATTAAGTAACTAGAATATCAGCTCTTACAAGATAAAATTCTAAATAAACAAAAATCTTAACAATCCATGTGAAAGAAAAAAAAGGTACTCTTCACCTGATAAAATGTTGCTTGCTTTGTAAAGTTTTAAAAAAAATATTTCAAGTGGCATGTTTTTACCTGGTGATTAAAATACCTGGTATAGAAAGCTAGGTTCTGTTCTTTGTGATAGAGCTATATAGTCAATTTCTTCTACATGTGTTAGAGAAGTAACTGGTAACTCATTGATACTTCTGACAGTTGCCTTGTGTTAGAAAACTTTAGAGAAAGAGAGGGAAGGCTAACATTTGGCCAATTAGCCCTGGACAACTCTTTGTACAACCTAAGATTAGTATCTGAATAGGGTAAAATAATGAATAAAGATATTTATGCTCAAGAAGGACATAGTACTTTATAATCTCTCCAGTAACTAAAAAAAGGACAAAAGAGGCTTCTACTTGTGACTCCTAAAATGTGCTCAGTGCCCTTCTCCAATAGCAGGACCAGAATTTTCTTAGAAATCACTGCAGGTTAGTTAAGAAATAAAGTGGGATGTGCCATTAAGGCTGGTAGCTATAGTTCCTCAATTTTATGCAGGCAAGGATTTGAGCATTTCTCTTCTGGAAAGACTGAATTTGCTTGGCACTTTCTAAGTTATAGCCTTCTAGGATTCTAATATGACATCATTAGTGGGGATCAACATATTCCAAAGAACCTAAGAGAGAAAAGTTCCTGTCACTATTTAAAGTGAATAACCTTGAAAAGCTAATATTAAAGATCAGTTACTGATCTTCCAGATGAGGCGTCGCCACATAATCGCATGTGACGACTGAGGTTGATTGTCTCCCAGAGGATGGAACGAAGAGTAATGTTTTAGAAAAGGTACAAAAAGGCAAGCAGCATCACATTACTATATGTATAACATAAACCACTACACCTGGGAGTTCTAACTACAATAAGTGTTTTATTACCTTGTGTCAGAGAGACAAACCTTTCAGGCATTCATCAGGCAAGTAAGACAAACATAACTATGATATTGTAGTAGGGACAAAGTCCAGATGAGGTTGTGTTTTGAAAACACCAGAATGCCCAACTATTCTGCAAAAGCTCCTGGTCTGAATTATTAAGCAGCAACTTAGCTGTATAAAAATATCTTTTGACATCAGTTCTGAACAGCTGCTAAAGGATAATGGCTCCATACTTCCTTTATAACTTTATGACAAAACTGCTAGGAGGGTTTGAGTTATTCTTTAGCAACGTAAGTACCTGGTGATTCTCCTGATAGGAGAATCTTCTGATAGGATGGTCAGGGTACTGTGAAAATATTGAGCTTTGCTTTGCCTGCCTGCCACTCCCTCAAATTAGGGATGATGATTTCTGATAACACAATTTCTACTGAAATACACATTAATTTAAAATATTTTTTAAAACTAACATTTTTCTAAACCTCAAATTAAAATCTTTTCAAAGACTTTGGGTGTGAGAAAAATACAGTTAGAAATTCAATAATATACTTTGTAGGTTTTACTTCTGATTTTATGCATTCTGTTACGCATTTTGGGAGCAGAACTAAACAACCACTTGAATATGATGAGCCTTCTGCCAGGTTCAAAAAGATATACACATGCATATTACCCAAACACAAAAGAACAGCTTAGTCAAAGAAGATGAATGGAAAATTCTATTAAGCAGAATTTACTTTCATTTCAGTATATATGACAGCAAAATGGTCAATTTAAAAAAAAATCTTACCTGCTACTGAATTTGGCCGTGGCATAAGATACAGAGGAATAGACTGTACTGATTGTGATAAAACTGTTTCCAAATTCCTCTCTGGGATCTTATTCAGACTATAGGTGGAAGCCGTCATGTTTTCATCTACTCGATACAAACAGGAATCCATGCTGGATTTTTGAGACTGCCAAGGTTTTAGGTTTCCTCCAGATCCTAATTCTTTACTGCTTTCCCCAACATATTTTGTGCGTTCTACATTTTCAGAATAGCTTGTCAATGTAGCTGAAAAAGAGAGTAAAGCAAGTTAAAAAAAAAAAAAAACTCACAAACCTAGAGATAAATCTGTTTACTACTATCCAAATTCATGACTAGCTAATAAGAGTAGTAGCGATATTATTTTTTAAAAAGTTACTGATGATCATGAAGTTTAAATAACTGAAAGCAAAATATAACTATCTCTTAAACATATTTTCTCTCATATCTGTTATATATTTACTTTAACAACTCTATTTAAATGGAACTAAACACATTCATACATCAATGCTAAAAGACCTACAACTAGACCCTATCAATGTTAAAAATTTCATCAAAAAGGGAGTTTATATAATTTTCATGGAGTGCTGGAGAGTCCCCCAAATCTCAAAAAGATCTTTATACTCTTTTTAGCTCATATTTCCCCTCATTTAAATTTATTTCTTGGCCGCTTATACATAATTAAGAATTAGAAAAAACACAGTCCCTAAGTAGATATACAGGATATAGAGGAGAAATAATCTGTCCAAACAAGGATGCAGTACAGGGCCTTCTTGTACAGCTCCCTTTGTAGCTCTAACCCTAGATGTCCCTGAATGAAATCAAACAAAACCTGAAAGGTTTTGAAAATTTTTCGTCAACCCTAGAAATGAAAGGATTTAAAACATTAAAATAAAAATTATAGAAGTCTCAGCAATAATTATAAGAATAAAAGAGGTCATCCCAGGAAGAGTTTTTAATATGTTAGTTCATATTCTCTTCTTACATCTTCAATGTACCTGTTGTTAAAAGAAAAGACCTAAGCTTAGTAGGTAATTTCCATGATCCCTTTTGGTTTAGGTTTTCTCTTTGGAAATGTAAATGAAGTTCTGGACTTCCTGGTAACAGGAAAATCGATGAGTTAAAAAGGAAGACACCTTGGTTAGCTTCCAGCCTTGCTGCTTTTTACAGTAATGTCCTCCTTGTACCTGAGAATTAAGTGCTGCCAACTGGTCTCTGTATCCTCACTGATACTAAGGGAATCCAGTTCCAAGGCAACATTTCCCTGTCAATTCCACCAGAGAAGGCAATCACCATTAGGCTTCTCAAAGATGACAATGTTCCCTATCCCTACCAACTCTTGACAAATCCCCCCACTTTTTTTTTTTTTAATTCATGTATTTGAGAGAGAGAGAGTGTGAGTGTGGGGGGAGGGGCCGAGGGAGAGGGAGAATCCTCAAGCAGAATCCCTGCTGAGTATGGAGCCCAACATGGGGCTTGACCTCAGGACCCTGAGATCATGATGTGAATTGAAACCAAGAGTTGATGCTCAACTGACTGAGCCACCCAGGAGCCCTGATACATCCTTTTTATATAGTGTCCCTATTATCTCTTTTATATATTGCTGGATTCAATGTTGGAATTTTGTTAAGGACTTTTATGTCTATGTTCATGAGAGACAATGGTCTATAGTTTACTTTTTATATAATGTCTTTGTCTGGATTGGTCTTAAGGTAATGTTGGCCTCATAAAATGTTCCTTTCACTTCAACTTGGAGCAGTTTGTGTAGAATCTGAGACCTAAGAAGAACTTCCCAAACTCAACACTCAAAAAATTAATAACCCAGTCAAAAAATGGGCTGAAGACATGAACAGGCACTTCTCTAAAAAAGATATACAATGGCTAACAGACTCATGAAAAAATACTCAACATCACTAGCCATCAGGGAAATACAAATCAAAACCACAATGAGGGGCCCCTGGGTGGCTCGTTAAGTGTCTGCCTTTGGCTCAGGTCATGGTCCCAGGGTCCTGGGATCGAGCCCTACATTGAGCTCCACACTCGGCGGGAAACCTGCTTTTCCCTCTCTCATTCCCTCTGCTTGTATTCCCTCTCTTGCTGTATCTCTCTCTGTCAAATAAAAAATAAAAAAATAAAAAACCCCCAAACCAAACCCCCCCACAAAAACACAACGAGATACCACCTTACACTAGTTAGAATGGCAAAAATTAACAAAACAGGAAACAACAAATGTTGACGAGGATATAGACAAAGGGGAACCCTCCTTCACTGTTGGTGGAATGCAAACTGGTGCAGCCACTCTGGAAAACAGTGTGGAGGTTCAAGACGTTAAGAATAGAACTACTCTATGACCCAGAAACTGTACTACTAGGTGTTTACCCCAAAGACCCAGATTAAGTGAAAAGATGGGGCACATACACCCCAATATTCATAGTAGCAGTGTCCACAATAGCCAAACTGGAGGGAGCCGAGATGCCCTTCAACAGATGAATGGATAAAAAAAATGTGATCCAGGGCGCCTGAGTGGCTCAGTGGGTTAAACCCTCTGCCTTCGGCTCAGGTCATAATCCCAGGGTCCTGGGATCGAAGCCGGTGTCGGGCTCTCTGCTCAGCAGGGAGCCTGTTTCCTCCGCTCTCTCTGCCTGCCTCTCTGCCTACTTGTGATCTCTCTCTCTCTCTGTCAAACAAATAAAATCTAAAAAAAAGAAAAAAAAAAGAAAATGTGGTCCATATATACAATGGAATATTACTTAGCCATCAGAAAGGATGAATACCCACCATTTGCATCGACATGGATGTAACTGGAGGGGATTATGTTAAGTGAAGTAAGTCAAGCAGAAAAAGACAATTATCATATGGTTTCACTCATATGTGGAGCATAAGCAATAGCACGGGGTGGGGAGGGAATCAGAGAGGGAGATGAACCATGAGAGACTACAGACCCTGAGAAACAAATGGGGGGTTTCGTAGGGGAGGGTGGGAGGGTAAGAGGGTGATGGGTATTGAGGATGGCACATGCTGTGATGAGCCCTGGGTGTTATACTTAACTAATGAATCATTGAACACTACGTCAAAAACAATTATGTACTATCCAGTGGCTAACTGAACATAATAAAAATAATAATAATAAAAAAATTTAAAAATGGTATTATGTCTTCCTTGTGTTTGGTAGAATTTACCTGTAAAGCATCTGGACTAAGAGTTTCCCTTGTGAGAAAGTTTTAAACAAATTCAATTTATATTTAATAGCTATAAAACTATTCAGGTTATCTTTTTCTTCTCAAATGATCTTTGGTAATGTATTATTTCCAGGAATCTGTCCCTTTCATTTAAATTATCAAATCTATTGGCATAAAGTTGTTCATGACATTCCCTTATCCTTTTATTTATTTTTAATATATTTTTAAAAGATTTTATTTGACAGAAACACAATGAGAGAGGCAACACAAGCAGGAGGAGTGAGAGAGGGAGAAGCAGGCTTCCCATAAGGCAGGGAGCCTGATGTGGGGCTAGATTCTGGGACCAGGACCAGAGCCAAAGGCAGACACTTAAGGACTGAGCCACCCAGGCGCCCCTCCCTTATTTTTTTAATGTTTGTGGGGTCTGCAGTGATGTCCCTCTTTTGTTTCTGATATTGGTAATTTGTATCTTCATTTTTTTCCGGTTAATATGACTAGAGGTTTATCAATATGATTTTCTCAATTCAGCTTTCAATTTCACTGATTTTCTCTATTCTTAGTTCACTGATTTCTGCTCTTTATTATTTCCTACTTTGTTTCCTTTGATTTGAATTCTTTTTCTTTTTTCTTTTTTTTTTTTTAAAGATTTTATTTATTTATTTGACAGAGAGAGAGTTCACAAGTAGGCAGAGAGGCAGGCAGAGAGAGAGGAGGAAGCAGGCTCCCCGCTGAGCAGAGAGCCCGATGCGGGCCTCGATCCCAGGACCCTGAGATCATAACCTGAGCCGAAGGCAGAGGCTTAACCCACTGAGCCACCCAGACGCCCTGAATTCTTTTTCTTGTTTAAGTAGAAGTTTATTTCACTGTCTTTTCTAAAATAAGCATCTAATGCTATAAATTTTCTTCTAAGCACTTCTTTAGCTGCATTCTAAAAATTTTGATGTTTTGTTTTCATTATCATTCAATTAAAAATATTTTTAAATCTCCACTGTGATTTTTTTCTTGACCCAACTGTTACTTAGAAATGTGTTTCATTTCTAAGCATTTGTGTAATTTTCTGATATTTTTCTATTACTGGTTTCTAGTTTAAACACAGTATAGTCAGAGAACACAGTTTGTAACGGTTTAGCCCATTTACCTTTATTGAGATCTGTTTTATCAACCAGAAAATGGTCTCTTGGTGCATCTTCTGTGTATACCTAAAAAGAGTCCGAACTATGCTCGTTAGGTGGACTGTCTCATAAAAAATAATTAGGTCAAGCTGGTTAATGGAATTGTTTAAGTCTTTTACATGCTAATTGATTTCCTACTAGTTCTTTTGACCACTGAACACTGAGAGATGAGTTAAAAGTCTTTATGGATTTCTGCCATTTTGAAGCTTTGTTATTCTGTGCATAAACATTTTGAATTGTTATTTCCTTTTGATGAAATAATCCATTTATCATTACGAAATGACCTTCCTTGATAGGTCATCACTATTTATTCTGAAATCTATTTTGATATTCTTTGTTCAGAAATGGGTGAAACCTCGAGGGAGATGATGAGCATACAGTATAGACTCCAGGACCAGCAGCAGCAGCAGGGACTTTAATCTTCATTTGCTAACTCTTTCTAAGTGTTTTTGGGAGACTGAGACTGGTTATCTCCTCCAAGAACTGGATTTGGATCTCTTCTCTCAGAAAAGAATTGATCCCAGTTGAGATTAGATGCCAAAAGAAAGTACTCATGATTGATCTATGTGGTGCAAGAGTTGAACTGGATTTGCCACTCTAAATGTATTCACCTGCTTCTTGTCTGGCTACACTGACTTTAGCAGAGGTGTGGACTATTCCCATGGGTTGGAGTTGGGTCTCTGTTATTAATATCCTGCTCCAGACTGAAGGTTTGGCTACAGTTGCTATTCCTGGTCCTTTGTGATAATCATGGGCAGAAGTCAACCGCTGTCTTATGTACTGCTGCATAGCCTCTCTCATCTGTCTCCAGACTTCCTGGTTGCCACAGAGACATGAGATGCAGTAGGGCTACTGGATTCATGCAATAGTAAGAGTCAGGGAACTAGTACCCTATTAGGGCTAACATACCAATGTGAGAAGGAAACTAGCAGTAATATCACCTTGTAATTCCCCCTTCCACAGTTCAGAAATGCATAGTCTCTCTGAAGACTTGCAGGAGAATCAAGAAATCACCTTTTTCTGCTCTCTAATTCCTTTCCTTGTATTTGCTTCTCCTCCTTTTCTGCCTTACTCCTCTTTCATTCACTCTTGTTTCTTTGGTTTATACTCCCTTAACACAGTATGAGCAAATAACCTTTTGTCTCAGGCTCTAATTTCTAAGGACTCTATGCTCAGAAAGTCTTGTTGATGAAAATGTTGGGAACTATAGGATATTCTTTACAGTATACAGTCAAAACTACTCACCTTAATTAAAAATTCATTTCATATATTTAGACTTTTAGTCATTAATAGCTCAATAGTTCCTTTTTGCCTCCAAACATAATGCTGTACCTTCCCCAATGAGATTGTCATGGATTCCACAGCATAATTTTTAAATTTCTAAATGTGTTCAGTAATATATTTACATTATGTATGCACTTCTGTGTTCTTTTATTTTATATTTTTTCTGTGATAATAACAGTTATAATTATTAATTTACCGCCAAGTACCTTGCTTGCATTATCTCACTTAAAAATCTACATATATATATATAAGGAGAGCTACTTTAGCCCATTTTCTAGATGAGGAAGATAATACTCTGAGAAGTTAAGTAATGTTCCTAAGACCAATCAGTTGTTAAGTGATGAAGCTGGGATTGTGTGTTCTTTTCCTAATTTCTGAAAATTATTTCATTAATTTAAAATATACTAAAACTTTTTTTCAGTAAAATTTGGTAAATATTCAGTAAAAATTGGAAAATAACATTTAATTTGGTGTAAAGATGTGGTGATTCAGCTGACTTTGTAATTCTTTGCAAGAAGCTCAGAGTTCATATAGCTGCTAGGGTCAGTATGTTGAATTAAGCCAGAGAATGGAAACTCTTGTTTCTCAGAGGACTTGTCTACATGTAAAATGCCTGCTATTTAACCCCTTACCTTTTATGTTTTTTTTTTGTGTTGTGTCCAACAGAAGTTTTTATTATTAAGTCCCTAATCAGATTTGGTAAGATTTACCTGTATCTGTGTGGTCTTAACTTGGTATATATCCCAGAAATATTCCCCTTTCTCCAAATAAACCATGAATATATTCAGTACATTGGAATACTACACCTTTACAGGTCTGAGAAAGCAGCGTGGGGTTCACTATTTTCAGTATTTCAAGTGATTTATAAAAAAATATATAGCTAAAGTGGTAGCTAGTTAAAACATTAAACTTCTGTAAACATAGCTAGAATTATATCAAAGGTGACAACAGTAGTTACCTCATTTAAACAAAAGCTTTGGCAGAGATGCATGTTTGATAAATTAAACATGAGAAACTGCTAAATAACAAATAGAGTGATGCTGCAAATTTTTCAAAACTATGGGATTTATCAACAAAAATTATGAAAGTCCTGATCAGTGGTGGAAAGATTAGAGAAACTTAATTTGTGACACCTCAAGATGGAATTATTCAGTGGCCTAAGGACCCTACTTTAGTTTTATTTGATACACAGTGGTCTAGAATCTTAGGGGCACAGAAAGTAAAAATAGAGAACTGACAGAAAATACCAGAAGTAAAATTCTCTAGGTAACTATTCCTACTTAGTAATTTTGTGCATATTTGATTCATCGATGCTTTTCACTGAACTTGGTGACTTTTGGTCAATTGCATTCACCCACCTATCCAATAAATTTTTACTGAGCAACTAATATGTAATCAGGCTATAGGAACAAGACAGTTCCTACATCCTTAGTCCTAGAAGAAGGACAATACTGTGACAAAAGAGGTCATATACAGAAAAATGAATCACAAAATGAAATGCTATTTTTAATAACAACAGTCTGTATATTATCCATCTTTATGGATGCATCCTATTTGATTCAACCATTCCTCTATGGTGAGACCTCATCAAGGCAACTGAAAAATCAGAGAATGCAGTAATATTTTCATGCATATGGTTATTAAAAGTATCAAAACCCCAAAACCCATGCGTGCAGTCTATGTGCCAGATAAGCTAGCCTAAATGAATTAAGCACTCTCATGTGTGAAGTTTCTATGAATGGAGTTGGAAAGGAAGACACAGTTCCTCACTGAAAAATATATATATTTGTTTCCCTAATCTATCATTATTTCTAATAATGACCAAGTGGAACAAAGGATAAAGAGAAAATATTGAGTCTCAAAAAACTGAAGAGATTTTCTGAGATCATCTCCATTTTCCTTCTCTGATACAGAAAAAAAAATTGTTACCTCAGTATAAAGAACCGTTTATATGATCTGTCTGCTCGTATTGCCATATAGGCCAGAAAAGAGATTGTGTGAAGGAGGAATTGGAGGCATATAAACAGGCTTATTGTGAATAAAATTAACTCTATGCTTTTAAATCAGTTTTATTGAGGTACAATTTACATACTATAAAGTGTACCCACTGTACATGTACAATTCAGTGATTTTTAGCAAATTTATAGATTAGTGCAACCATCACTACGATTCAGTTTTAGAATGTTTCCATAACCCCTAGAAGTTCCTTTGTGCCTATTTGTAGTTCATTTCTGTTCTCAACCCAGCACCAGGCAACTACTGATTTGCTTTCTGTCTCTATAAATATGCCTTTTCTGGAATTTCATATAAACAGAATCATATAAGATGTATGAGGTTTTGACCTTATGTTTGAGATCAATTCATTCTGTACCATTTATTAATAACTTCTTCACTCTTTATTGCCAAAATAGTATTCCAATGTATGGATAGTCCACATTTTGTACATCCATTTACCAAGTGATGGATATTTGGATTATTCCCAGTTTCTGGCTATTATGAATAATGCTTCTTTCTGAGAAATGTTTTCATTTCCCTTGGATCTATTCCAAAGAGTGGAACTGCTAGGTCATATATTAAGTTTAGGTAATAAATGAATGTTCTAGTTTTTCTACATCTTTGCCAATATGTGGTACCTTTTTTTGGTAACAGCCATTCTAGTAGGTGAATAGTAGTGTCCACTGTGGTTTTAATTTGCACTTCTCCAATGACTGATGATAATGAGCATTTTTTCTATGCTTATTAGTTATTCATGTATCCGTTTGGTTAAATGTCTATCCAGTGTTTTCTGTACACTTTAAAATTGGATTATTTGCAAACAAGAAGCAGAATCAGACCTATAGATACAGAGAACAAACTGATGGTTGCCAGGGAGAAGGAGTGGGGGACGGGGAAAATGGGAGAAGGGGAGAAGGGGATCCAGGCTTCTAGTTATGGATTGAATAACTTATGGGGATGAAAGGCACAGCTTAGGGAATAATAGTCCATGATATCATGATAGCACTGTATGGTGACAGATGGTTGCTACACTTGTGGTGAGCACAGTATAACGTAATGCAGGTGTTGATTCATGACACTGTTGACCTGAAACTAATGTAACATTTTGTGTCAACTATACTAAAATTTTTAAAAAATATATATAAAAGTAAAATTGGTTTGTCTGTCTTCTATAATATTTTAAAACTAACAGACTAATTTTTTATCTTGACTCACTAGTCTACTTTAGTTGATAGAGACTAAATTTTTAATGCCATATAATAGCTCTAGGTTATCTATCCTAAGACAAAATTATTTTGGAACTATGCACTGTTCTGTAATAATTAGGAACAGGGGTTGTGAAGTCTTACAGACCTGAACTTGAATTTCAGCTTTGCCTCTTACCATATATTATAGGACCTGAGACCAATTATTTTTGAATTTCAGGTTTCTAATTTCTAAGAAAGATTCTTACACTATTATATAAGACAGTTATTTTACAACTAGACTGGGCCATTCCCATGCTTATTTCTGTGGTTGCCTGGAAGTCTAGTACTGATTCTTCATCAAGGTAACTAAAGATTTATAATTAGCTCTTTAAAGTTTTAAACTCCATCTGCAGCACCCCAAACTCCCCAAATACGCTGTTTATTGACAAATTGCACCTGGAGGACTTAGTTAGACAACCTGACTTGGCTATGGAACCATAGGCGCATAAACATCTTCTCTGTAAACTTCTGGGGACCTCTCCTGAAAACAAGATTCCTCATTCAAATCTTGGTCATTTATAGTCTGGAGACAGAGCACATCCTTTTTTTTTTTTTTTTTTTAAGATTTTATTTATTTGACAGAGAGAAACACAGCCAGAGAGGGAACACAAACAGGGGGAGTGAGAGAGGGAGAAGCAGGCTTCCCGCCGAGCAGGGAGCTCGATGTGGGACTCAATCCCGGGTCTCCGGGATCATGACCTGAGCCGAAGGCAGTCGCTTAACCAACTGAGCCACCCAGGCGCCCCAGAGCACATCCTTTTTAAGAAAGAACTTGGAGAGCTGCATCTGGAAGTGTCTAGAGTCCTCCGTTTGTTTGCATTCTTCTTTACCTGCTAGTCTGTATTTTTATTAAAAGATTTTATAAGCATTCTCTGTCAAGTCTTATGCATTGTTTTAATGATATGACCCTGTGAAATATTTACAACTATTTTCTTATAAGATCATTATAAAGATTAACTACTGGTACTTGGCTCAATGTTGGTACTCAATAAATGCTGGTTATTACAATTATATCAGTTAGGTCAATATGCAAGAGAAATGCTTTGTTAGGTCTCCTTGATCATTCTAATAAGCAGTGTCCAGACTTCTTTAAGAAACATGTCAGAGGTGCCTGGGTGGCTCAGGTCATGATCCTGGAGTCCTGGGATAGAACCCCACATCAAGCTCCCTGCTCGGTGGGGAACCTGCTTCTCCCTCTCTCACTCCCCCTGCTTGTGTTCCCTCTCTAGCTATGTTTATCTCTGTCAAATAAATAAATAAAATCTTTAAAAAAAAAGGAAAGAAAGAAACATTTAACATTATAGCTATTGAAATTTTACTTAGTGCTAAGTAATTAGAGAGGTGGGAAAGATGATGAAGTCACTAGAAAAATGAATGGAAAAACTCAGTAGTAAAAATAAGCCTGCATTTTTCTGAAAACAGGTTGGGGAAGATATGAAAAAATAATTCAAATTACCCAATGTCCAGTTTATGACCCAGAGGTCTTTTCATTTTTTTGAAAATAGTTCACACCCAGTACTTCATAGTTAGGTACATAGCATCGTGCCTTATTAGCATCTCTATAGGCTATGCTATGCTCACTGCAAGTGTAGCTACCATCTTTCACCATATAATGCTATTACAGTATCACTGATTATATTCCTTACACTGTGCCTTTTATCCCCACAACTTATTCACTCTGTAACCGAAAGACTGTATCTCCCACTCCCCTTTACCGATGTTGCCCATTCCCATAACCTGGTTTCCCTCTGGGAGGTATGACTTTTAAAACGTGACAATTTGAATCAAATAAAGAATATACAACATCCCCATGGTCTATAATCATTCAGACCTGAATCTGAACCTCAGCTTTGTCTCTTATTGTCTTCGTGACCTGAAACTAATTATTTTTGAATCTCAGTTTTCTAATTCTAAGGAAGACAGAGTTATTTTACAACTAGACTAGGCCAACCCTATGCTTATCTCTAGGGTTGCCAATCTAGTACTGATTCTTTTTACTTATTAATGTGAAACATTAGGAAAACATAATCACAAAAAAATGGGCATAGTCATAGATACTCCATTGTTATATTTGTTAAGTGATACAAGACTATAGGACAGAAGACCAAATTTGGCAATAAAATCAAGACTTAAAAACATTCCACGATTGTGATTAAAAGAAATAATTCAAGAATTATACAATTCTGAAAAGAACTGTGACCTCCAAATAAACAAGGGAAACAAAATGGACCTATGCTTAAATTCATTTTGCTATATAATCATACCAAAAAGACTATTATTAAAACTTAACATGAAAAAGGAATAGGATAGGGGTTCCTGGGTGGCTCAGTTGTTTAAGTGTCTGCCTTCAGCTGAGGTTATGATCCCAGGGTCCTAGGATAGAGCTCCACTTCAGGCTCCCTGCTCAGCAGGAAGCCTGCTTCTCCCTCTCTCACTCCCCCTGCGTGTGTTCCCTCTCTCCCTATGTCTCTCTCTGTCAAATAAGTAAATAAAATCTTAAAAAAATTAAAAAAGGAATAGGATAGAAAAATGATATCGATCTCATGGAGGTTACAACTATCAAGATTTTTTCTTGAAGCTATGTATATATATATATATATATTTATGTATGTGGACATACAAATATATAAAGAGAGAGAGATACGGCTGATAGATTATATGTCATTAGTGGTATCATCTATGAGACACATACATATACCAAAAAAATTTAAAAAGAGAGTCACAGATACAAAATTACCATACAAATACTTGCCAACTGTATTGGTGACATTTCACCACATATTTAAGAAGGGCTATGAATTTGAGGAGGGAATCTACAATTGGAGCAGAGAATGCTTTCTGTGGTAGAAATTAACTCATGTCTGGGTAAATCCAGACTACACAGAATCTTACTCTTTTAGAACCCTAGAGAGGAAATTTTTACATTCAGAATACTTAAAAATTTAGGAAGTCTGCATTTCTAGTATTCTGAATCTTATAACTAGGATTCTACACATTTTGGCAAACTGTATGAGTGATGCAGTCAGGCACATAAATGGCTAAAATTCTGATAGCTCTAAGTGGAAAATGCAGTGCATCATAAAAGATCACACTGAATTGAACTATAAAGGAATTTAAAATGCATAAATTAAAACATTTAATAACTTTTGTGCATTTTGCTAATAGGGCAGCATTTAAATACAGAGCACTGATAAACAACAGACCATCTTGGAAGTTTTTATTTGAAATAATGCAAGCAATATGAAATTTGGGAAAGCAGGTGTCTGCATAATCAGAGGGAAAAATACTTAAAGTATATTTAACGGTTAAGGTAGGTCAGTTGTGAGATTTCCACGGTAATAACAATCTTTGACTATTATTACTTATGCCACATTCAGTTTTCTTCCATCTCAAACTGCATTTATTTTATTTTATTTTTAGAGACTTTATTTATTTATTTGACAGAGAGAGACACAGCTAGAGAAGAACACAAGCTGGGGAAGTGAGAGAGGGAGAAGCACGGGCTTCCTGCAGAGCAGGGAGCCCGATGTGAGGCTTGATCCCAGGACTCTGGGATCATGATCTGAGCCAAAGGCAGACACGTAATGACTGAGCCACCCAGGCGCCCTTCAAATTGCATTAACAAACAAACTAACAAAGCAAAACTGAAGAGAAACAAAACATTTCTCAGGATAAACTGCTCATATATAATTTGATAACTGTTCTACAGTTGAAGTAATTTGATGACCAGATATTATTCTCATTCTTCAGTCATGATTTTGCAAGCAAATATTTCAGTATTTATACACATTAAAGAATGGAAGTTCATCATTCTTTAAATTAGATCTATTATACACAAAGGCACTTATGGTACAAGGAACACAATTTTGGAAATTCTTTATCAGAAAGAAAATAAACACTGCCAGATGTCAAAGCAGGATACCATTTTTAATTTTCAGGACACAGAAACATTTACTCTGAACACCCACTGATATGTTAGGTTTTCCCTTTAACAGGTAACTACTTGTAAACAGATTTTGTCTATGTTTTATATATGGCAACATAAAGGATATGCAATGATAAGACATTCCAACAGTATCAACAGAAGAACCCAAGAAGAAGTGTGGCTGGAATTATAAAACTCATTTTGCTAAAATTAATCATAAAGAGAATTTAAGAGAACAAAATTAGTCAATGGAGAATTCTAATCTCTACTATTTGTTCAAAATCGAATAAATCTAATACCTATCTTGTACCTAATGGTCACTCTAAGCACTATGGAAAAAATAATGCAAACTGCCAGGTCAGTCCTTCTCAGTCCTTCTCAGTCCCTCCCCTTCTCAGAACCCTTCAGCTCTCCTTTCACTTGTAAACATTTACTTAAACACCTATGGTGCTACCACATGCCAGTTACTGGACCAGATGCTGCAGATACAGATGAGTAAGGAAAGTTTCTGCTAATAAGAAATTAACAGTTGGTGGAAAGCAGGTTCAAAAAGTAATTATTATACCACGCATTAAATGCCTTGACATCTGTATGTCGAGGTGTTACTGGGAACATGGAGTATGAATATATATTAGACAGGAGTTAGAGTGGAAAATTGAAGGGTGGTGGTAGTAGTGGTAGTGACAGAATACTTAATGAAGTCTTAAACAATCCATCAGAGTCATTCATATGTGAGCGAGAGTTTATAGGCAGAATGGTCAATATGAGCAAAAGCACAGACAGGAAAAGTCTGGAGTGCATCATGTAACAATGAAGTCTAATGTTGCTAGAATATATACAAACCTGGAAATAGTGGGACAGAAGGCTGGAGAAATTAGCCGTGGTCAGATCAGGAGGGCCTCGGTTTTATTTTATAGGTAAATGGGAGTCAAAGGAGTGTTATGATCAGATTTGATTTTCAGGTAGTTCACTATCTACTTTATAGGTAACAGAATCAAAGGAGTAATTGATTTTCGGTTAGTTCACTCTGGTGGTTGTGTGAAAAGGGTCAAGATGAAAAGCAGAAATAACAGTTACGTTTGTATTACTCTAAGTCTAAGATAATGAGGGCTGCCAAGGCAATACTAAGAAGGACGAAAATAAAATCCAGGGATGAGAAATTTGATTTGGTGCTCATTCCTGTTTCCTTCTCTGTGTGCATTCCCTTTCTTCAGACTCCTCGTCTCCCAAAACTTCACTCATTTCCATTTGACAGACTCGCCCAATAAGTATATAGTAAGCAATACACAGATAAAGAACTGAGAACCTCCATCAGACTCTACCAGTTCAGTGAGGAATGAGCACTTTCTGAACCACTTCTGTTGGCAGATAGATGAATTTGCAGGGAGAAGTAGATAAAATTTTTTCGATCCACCCCTTCTTTTATCAGTTGATATCTTTAAAGGAGTGGCTAAGCAGGGAGGGATAGCTTTCATTGTGTTTACCTTTATTTCTCTCTCCGGCATTATTAAAAAGGGCACATTTTATATATAAATATATATTATATATATCTCAACAACTCAAACACAGAAGTTTTGAAAACCTTAAGTTTGTGTAATTATTTGAAAGAGAAAACCCCCCCACAAAACTATTAATGTAAAAACCAACTCACCAATAATGCCGCTATCTCTGCTTTCAAGGGTAGAGGTGGGACTAGTAACAGCCCCATAGCTGCAGTCCTTGGCAGCTGCGTTCGTACTGACCGGCGGGAGGGTGGAGCAGGGGCTACTGGCTGGTGGAGAGGCAGTGCTACTAGTCAAGGTGGAACAGGGACTTATCCGCTGAGTGATTGCTGAGGTCTGAAAAATTGGAATGAAAAGCAAGATAAACTGATCACTGTTAAAGTAAAATGTATCTTATGGCAAAACAGATGCTTTGATGAGAAAAAGAACAAAATCTACATACAGTAGCTTCTACATCTACTAGGTACTAGTTGCTTTTTGCCTTTAGGGTAAGAGAGTCTGCATCGTACAATTAAGGTGCAACTTGATAAATTTAACATGAGCAGAGACAGTGGTCAGTTTTTCTGCCTAAGAAATCTCTAATGACAAATATTCTTTATCACTGCCATGAATTCACAGAGGGATTTTTAACTAACTGCAAGTGTCCTTGCTCTAGCTTATCAATAAAACTACTCTGAAGGCTTAGAACTTAGTCTTGTTAACATTTTTCTTTGGATTGGGAAAGAAAATCTGTAGCCAAGGAGAAAGAAAAATAAGGCTCTTAAATGCAAATAAAGTTTTTTTTTGATACATAGGTGGCTACCCTAAGACAGTAAACGAATGCAGAGAATATGCCTTCTCTAAAAGTCTATCTAAAAAATAGATAAAAAACATTGTTCATTTAAAGCAAAACTAAATAATTTCTCTGTAGAAATGATTATAGACTGAGACTGCTTTGTAACTTGAATAATTTTTATATCTGAGGTCACCTCAGTTAAAGGTTTTTGATGGGAAGGAATGAATAATCACCAAAAAGTCTGGTGGCGATATATCCTGGCTTACCCGATTTAACAAAAATCCACTTTTCTTTAGCTCTTTCTACCCAAATAAATCGCCTAACTAATGAATAAAAGTATATATATACATATATATGTATATATATTTAAAAACAAGAACAATTTTTTTCTTTTTAAAATAAGTTATCAGTGAAAAAAATTACTTGAAGGAATACTAATGATGATACATTTGACATCTTTAAGTATTAAATCTAAAAGAAATCTTTCAATTTCTTTACCTGATACATAGGTGACTATGTATATAGTGACTATAGAATCACTATTCATATTCTCTCCAATAAAATTGAAGGCCTACATTTAACAACTTGACTGGAAAATGTGTTAAACAGTAAATATGACAAAATTAAGGCTCTTTTACTCATCCTAAAATAAATTTCAGATACAATCCCTTGTATTATATTACATGTGTTGAATTCATGTTTTGATTTTAATTTATATGCTATAACTATGCTTAAATAGGTCATAAAGGATACATTCAACTTAAAGCACAAGTGACATTCTCAGAACCTTGCAATGAAGCAAATCTTTTCAACTATATTAATAGGGGCGCCTGGGTGGCTCAGTTGGTTAAGCAACTGCCTTCGGCTCAGGTCATGATGCCGGAGACCCGGGATCAAGCCCCACATCCGGCTCCCTGCTCGGCGGGAAGCCTGCTTCTCCCTCTATCACTCCCTCTGCTTGTGTTCCCTCTCTGGCTGTGTTTCTCTCTGTCAAATAAATAAAATCTTTATAAAAAAAAAACTATATTAATAATGTTAGGGACTGATTTTTGTTAGTCATACCATAAGCCCTCCAATCTATGCCATTTCTCTTCTCCCTATGTCATTTTTTTCTCCAGAGGAGGCAGGAGTTTCAATTTCTTTGTTATCTCCTTTATTTTTATAAAATGATTCTGGCCTACCAGAGCAATGAGTTTTAACTGGGCATGCAGTGAACCACCTATGGAATGTAAAAAAGCAAGCTCCCCAATGAAATGGACAGATAGAGAACCCCACACCCCAGACTTACTGAATCAGAATCCTTCTTAGTTAGAATCTAACACTGCAATTTTTAACCTCCTCACTCTCAGTTTAAAAAAAATATGTGGGTAGATGAAATGAACTATACTAGGGTATTTTTTTTTCTTTTTACATTAAATACATCTGTAGTCATTCCATATTGGAGAAGTTCCATTTTGGTATGAATCTATTACCTCCATAGCAACTCATTTCCATTTTTAGACAAGGTTCTCAGTCTGTTCTTTGAGAAAGGAAACTGTATTATACACATAATACAGTCAATGTGGAGGTTAAGCGCAAATGACACTATTTTTATTACAAGTTGTTCTCCACAAAATAAGACTTATATCACAGAATGTATGCTTTAAAAACTTCAACTGTAAAAGCAAAACTTAAAGATCAAGCTGTTTAGAAAGCAGAAATTTGCTCATGCCTTATGAATTAAAAAGCAGGCCTCC
This sequence comes from Spilogale gracilis, assembly GCA_004023965.1. NCBI lineage: Eukaryota > Metazoa > Chordata > Mammalia > Carnivora > Mephitidae > Spilogale > Spilogale gracilis. The sequence continues at coordinate 27,412 of PITA01021335.1, forward strand.
TCTTTATTTAAGGAGGCTAGTTGATGAGATACAGCAATCTATTCTAGGTGCAGAAAGACAACATTAACCTGTTCTCCATTTAAGCTAAAATGGACATCTAATTAAACCAGTCCACTTTTAAAACCTTTCAGTGGTTTTTTCACTGTGTTCTCTGGAAGGATCCCAAATTCCCAGTCTGGTCTCTCAAAGGTTCTGTAATTACACAAGGTAAGAACCTGATGATGGAATTCCTAAAGTACATCCTACTACCCCAGAAATTACGGAGTGAAAAAAATATAATAGTTGGTTGAATATCACTTCAGTTACCTTGTCTTTTGTAGAAAAATGATACATGCTGACTTGCCTGTGCTGGATTCTGTCCTTTCTAGTGTAATTCTGAGGATGCCATTACCCTCAGGCTTTCCTGAACAAAGCAATTTATCTTTGTTAGCATGCTGTTTAGCTCGGAAGAAAAGTCACCAAATGAACATGACCTCCTAATTCTTAATAACCTTTCTAAGACTAGAAATTCCAATGATCAATTTAGTCACTTCTTTCTGTGGTTCCAAGATAGTTTCATCGTATATTATATTCCAAGAAGGCCATCATTAATATTTTACATTTGTTTATATTTTACAGTTTAAAAAATATTATTTAACTTACTCCCTATCAACCAACTATAAAGCAATATAAATATTATTTGACTCATTAAAAGAATGTGAATAAGAAACTGCCCTAAAGAACAAAAGCTATAACCCCTGAAGCAAATACATTATATGTTAATTAAAGAAAAGAATGAAAGCTATAAAATAATTTCCCTGAATCATAGTTCTTGCAACATATTTATATACTAATTATACTGCATAGTATTTCATACCTTTTATTTATGTGACATTTCAGAGCTTACAAAGGAATTTCATATTCGTGATTTACCTATCATCACAACAATCCTGTCAAGTGTTATCATTTCATATTACACTGAAACAGTATGTGCAGCTGTTAAGAACAGAGGCTGTAAAAGCAGACTGGATTTGAATACTATTTCCTCACTGTGTGGCACTGTGTTTCTACTTTTTTTATCTGAAATTTGGAATATCAATGGATTGTACCCCAATGGGTTGTAAGGAAGCTTACACAAAAGAGTATAAATAAAGCAATTAGTACAATGATTAACAGGTAGTGAGCATTTCATAAATGTCAGCTGTTATTGCCCATAAAAAAACCTAAAGCTCTGAGAGAATAAGTGACATGTCCGAATCTACAAAGTCATAGGTGATAGAGTTGGAAGCAGGGCACAGATTTTCTACTTCCGGTTCAGGGACTTTTCTGTTTTCTTTCTTTTTTTAATTGAAGTATAGTTGACACCCAATGTTACATGAGCTTCAGATGGACAACAGTGATTCTGACAAGTTTATGTTATGCTATGGTCACCACAAATGTAAGTGACTTTTCTATTATTAGAAACAACATGATCCTTGGCAAATACTCATACTGTAACATCATGTTCCTTGGTCATTATTAGAATAGTCACATTTTAATTTGGCACGAATAGCAAGAGATAAAAAGTAAAAAAAAAAAAATGGATGTTTTACTTATACAGAAAGGCCCTTGACAAACATCAGAAAGGCCCTTGACATACATCATTGCCATTTTTTATTCACAGGGCATAGCATACCAACACAGTTATAATATAAACTGGTTAAAAAAAAACTATCAATCCCTGCCATCATGAAGCTCACACTCTTATATGAGATAGACAAGAAAAAAAAAACCCACAGCTAAAGATGGAGTGTAATAAATTAATGATTAAGAGCTATAAAGAAAACAAAGCAGCAGGATAAGGGGGCACAGTGATGGGCAGGTGCTCTGAGAGACAGCAGTTAAGGAAGGCTGAAGAGGTAGCATCTGAGCAGAGCACCGAATGAAGTGAGCAAGTGCGTTATGCAGAAAGCGCTTTCCAGTATTAAAGGAATGTTCTGTGTCTGAGGAAAGACAGGAAGGCCAGTGACACTGCAAAGCTGCAGGTGAAGGGGAGAGGGGTAGGAAATATAAGAGAGGTAGGAGCAAGGGCTCAGATGAGGCAGTGCCTTTCTGACCATGCTGAAGATTTTAGATTTAATTCTAAATGTGATGGGAAAACAGTAGAAGATTGAGAGCACAGAAACAAAAGGATCAGATTCACATTTTACAAGAATCACTCTGGTTATTGTGTGAACAAATTACAGAGGAGCAAGAGTGGAAGCAGAGACCGATTAGGAGCCTATTTATTCATTCAGTAAGTATTTACTGAGCACCCACCAATTGTAGATGCAGAGGATACAGCAGTAAATAGAACAGGCAAAAGTTCCAGGGATGCCTGGGTGGCTCGGTCAGTTAAGCATCTGCCTTTGGCTCAGGTGGCGTAATCCCAGGGTCCTGGGATCAGGCCCCGTGTCAAGCTCCTTGCGTGGCGGAGAGTCTGCTTCTCCCTCTACTCCCCACTCGTGCTCTATCTCTGTCTCTCTCTCTCAAATAGATAAATAAAATCTTTTTTTTTTTTTAAAGTTCCAGCCCTTACAGTCCAGTAACTGTCACAGCAACCCAAGCAAGAGGAAAATGACAAGAACTCAAGGTGTAGCAGTGAAGTAAAGAGAAGGGAGCAGATTCAGCATATGTTCTGCAGACAAAGCCTACATGATCTGCTGAAATAGTAAATGTGTAATCTGACAGAAGAAACTCAAGAATGGCTCCAATGTTTTTGTCTGAAGCATGAAAGTGATACAAACTACTGAGATTCAAAAAGCTGTAGAAGGAGCAGGTTCTGGGAAAAAAATATAAGGGTTCATTTTTTGACATGTTAGGTTTGACCTATATCTTGGACACATGGTTCGAAAAGGGAGTACAGGTAGCTGGAAATACACTGGAGTTAAGGGAGAAAGGCAGGGCCGGAGGCAATTCAGAAGTTAAGAGAGCACTTAAAAAAAAAGAATGGAGGAGTTTCAATATGATTAGAATCTCCAGGCATCTGGGTTTTATAAAAACTGCCCAGGTGATTATAATGTGCAGCCAGCAAAACCAGTGGCCAAGGGAATGAGGACATAGAGAAGTCCGAGGCGAGAGCTCTAGAACACCTGAATATTATCCACACAATCTATAACTGTCATCCTTAAAGACTATATTATTTTATGACAAAACTAACATATGACACAGAATCTGCACAAATATTTCTTAAGAATATACAAGATGAACTCAAACTCATCTTCTAGAATAAAATTCACTATAGGACATACATTTTAAAAATGAGCACACAAATGAATCTGAGTCTACTTCCTTTGCTACATGTAAACTAAAAAATAGCTAAAAGAAAAAAAAATCTATGAAATAAATGTTCACATTGCTGATATTTTTTAACTTTATGACATGAATATTTAGATTATTAATTTTTCAGATTTTTATTTTTCTAATTATATATTCAAGCTAAAATTTTTTGAGCACCATTTTAAGTTTTTTTTTTTTTTTTATTGTTACTAAATTTTTTTTTCCCAGTGTTCCAAGATTCATTCCCCATTCCCCACACCCAGTGCTCCACGCTTTAGGTGTCCCCAGTACCCACCACCAGGCTCTCCCATCCCTCCACCCACCTCCCTCAAAGTCCCTCAGTTTGTTTCTGTGTCCAAAGTCTCTGTTGTTTCGTTTCCCTCCCTAGATTACCCTAGTTCCCATTTGCTTTCCTTCTCCCACTGTCCTCCAGTTTACCCCTCATGCACGGCAAGTAAGTGAAACCATGCGATACTTGACTTTCTCTTCTTGGCTTATTTCACTCAGCATAATCTCTTCTAGTCTAGTCCATGTTGCTACAAAAGTTGGATATTCATCCTTTCTGATGGAGGCATAGTATTCCATTGTATATATGTACCACATCTTCTTTATCCATTCATCTGTTGTTGGGCACCATGGCTCTTTCCACAGTTTGGCGATTGTGGCTATTGCTGCGATGAACATTGGGGGTGCATATGGCCCTTCTTTTCACTACATCCCTATCTTTGGGGTAAATGCCCAGTAGTGCAATTGCAGGGTCATAGGGTAGCTCTATCTTTAATTTTTTAAGGAATCTCCACACTGTTTTCCAAAGCAGCTGCACCAGTTTACATTCCCACCAGCAGTGTAAGAGGGTTCCCCTTTCTCTGCAGCCTCTCCAACACTTGTTGTTTTCTGTCTTGTTAATTTTGGCCATTCTGACTGGTGTAAGGTGGTATCTTAGAGTGGTTTTGATTTGAATTTCCCTGATAGCTAGTGATGCTGAACATTTTTTCATGTGTCTGTTAGCCGTTTGTATATCTTCTATGGAGAAGTGCCTCTTCATGTCTCTTGCCCATATTTTGATGTGTTCATCTTCTTTTTGGGTGTTGAGTTTGAGTAGTTCTTTATAGATCTTGGATACCAGCCCTTTGTCTGTAGTGTCATTTGCAAATATCTTCTCCCATTCTGTGGGTTGCCTCTTTGTTTTGTTGACTGTTTCCTTTGCTGTACAGAAAGGTACATTTTTATTTTGATGAAGTCCCAGAAGTTCATTTTCGCTTTTGTCTCCTTTGCCTTTGGAGATGTGTCTTGAAAGAAGTTGCTGTGGCCGATGTCAAAGAGGTTACTGCCTATGTTCTCTTCCAGGATTTTGGTGGATTCCTGCCTCACATTGAGGTCTTTCATCCATTTCGAGTTTGCCTTTGTGTGTAGTGTAAGAGAATGGTCTAGTTTCATTCTTCTATATGTAGCTGTCCAATTTTCCCAGCACCATTTGTTGAAGAGACTGTCCTTTCTCCACTGGATATTTTTTCCTGCTGTCTCAAAGATGATTTGACCATAGATTTGTGGGTCCATATGTGGGTTCTCCACTCTGTTCCACTGGTCTATTTCTCTGTTTTTGTGCCAGTACCATGCTGTCTTGGTAATCACAGCTTTGTAATAAAGCCTGAAGTCAGGTAATGAGATGCCCCCAGCTTTGCTTTTCTTCTGCAGCAATTCCTTCGCAATTCGGGGTCCTTTTTGGTTCCATATAAATTTTAGGATTGTTTGTTCTAACGTTTTGAAGAATGTTGGTGGAATTTTGATCGGAATGGCATTGAAAGTGTAGAATGCTCTGGGCAGTATAGACATTTTGACAATGTTTATTCTTCCGATCCATGAGCATGGAATGCTCTTCCATCTTTTTTGTGTCTTCTTCAATTTCTTTCATGAGTGTTCTGTAGTTCCTTGAGTACAGATCCTTGACTTCTTTGGTTAGGTTTATTCCTAAGTATCTTATAGTTTTTGGTGCTATGGTAAATGGAATCGATTCCCTGATTTCCCTTTCTATTTTTTCGTTGATAGTGTATAAGAATGCAACTGATTTCTGTGCATTGATTTTGTATCCTGCCACATTACCAAATTGTTGTATGAGATCTAGTAGTTTGGGGGTAGAGTCTTTTGGGTTTTCCACATATAGTATCATGTCATCTGCAAAGAGAGAGAGTTTGACTTCCTCTTTGCCAAGCTGGATACCTTTTATTTCTTTCTGTTGTCTGAT
>PITA01021336.1:0-32926 GCA_004023965.1 Spilogale gracilis
AGGGAGGGAGGAAGGGAGGAAGGGAGGAAGGGAGGAAGGGAGGAAGGGAGGAAGGGAGGGAGGGAGGGAGGAAGGAAGGAAGTTTGGGAACTGTCAAGTCCGGGTACTGTATCAAAGAAAAACATCCACAATTATCTAAAAGGCTATTAAAGTACTCCTCCTTTTTCCAACTGTGTACCTCTGCAAGACCAGATTTTCCTGACAGACTTCAACCAAAACAACACATTACAATAAATTGAATGCAGAAGCAGAGAGAGATAGAAGTCCAGCTGCCTTCTATCAAGCCAGACTTAAAAGAGATTTGCACAAATGTGAAGCTTTGCCACTCTCCCAGCTATACGTTTCTTTTGTTTTGGAAAATAGAGTAATTTTCCATAAAAATATGTTGCTTATGTTAACATATAATCGCCTTATTAGGGCTATTTTTTCATGAATTAGTAATAAAATTTTAATATTTTCTATTTTAATTTCTAATATGAAAAATATCCATAGATATAACCCCATAGATATAAAAGCACTTTGCAGGCTTCAATAATTTTCAAGCGTGTACAACATTAAGACCAGTCAAAAATCACTGTTTTAGCACATGGTAAATGCTCAATAAACACTTCTCGAATGACATTCCCCCCTCCACTCCTTGTTGGAAATTACCCCATTGAGTAAGAAGTCAGGACTTCTAGGGCTCCATGCTAATCAGCACATCACACACCACGTGGAAACTTCAAATCTTTGGGAGGCTTCTCTTCCCCTGGGATCCCTTCCCCAAGGCACCTGTTGAAACCCCACTGTGTCCTTCTGTGTGTCAAACAACTAACATGCCCTCAGGTGAGTTTAAAAGAAATGTTACAAATTAAGATAATAGGTGAGGATGTGAAACATACATCAAAATTGTCAGGAGGCTCTTAGCTCACAAATCATGAACTTGGCAAAGCACATACACCGCTGTCTGCTGAGTTCTTTCCCTTAATTGTTTTATCCAGATTTTTGCTGCCCTGGAAAATTGTAACTCGTATCACATTGCATTATAATTCTGGATTTGCACAAACGGGTAATTAATACCCCCAAACAGCAGCAACAATGAACAAACCTCATTAGGTAAGGCACATTCCTGGGGTTTACAACAAAAAGCCACCAGAACAGGTAGAAGGGTTGGGGGCTGGACTGAGGCAAGAAGAGCCTTCTCACCATTTTGGATCCACGAAATGGATGGAATGATCACTGGGGAGGGGAGCAAGTAATGAAAACTTTCCTGGCTGAATCTCGAATGCCTCTTTGAGTGAAATGTTGAATTTTCACTGAGAACACCCACTTCCCCTTTGAGGCACACACTCCCGGACCTCTGCCCATGTCCCTTAGCACTGGTCACTGTCACGAGCACTCCCACTGTCGTATCCTGACTCCTTGCCTTTGACATCGGTCTGCACACAGAGTGCCTCCTCAGCCAGAGCGAGGACAAGCCAGGGACCTAATGCCTCCTGGAAAAATCCTCAACCGATGACTCTCCAATGGAGAACCCTGTTCCTAGCGCTTGCACCTTCTCTTACGGGGAGGGAATCAAACTGTTCCTGAAATAGGAAGGAAGCAAGAAAGCTTATTCTTTTGCAAAAGCAACATCAGGGCTCTTTCTTGGGCCAGGGTTTGGGTTCCTCAGCCCCCAGGCTTAGCTACCTGCCAGCTGCTTTCAGATTTCAGCGAGGGCAGGGTCTGGAGGAAGAACTCAAGAACGGCCCGGTCACTGCAGGGCGAGAGGGGACAAAGTGCAGCTGGACCGGCGAGCAGCTGCCTCCAGACCAGCAGGCTTCCCTGCTGGACAGCCCGGCGCCCAGCCCACCCTCGAGCCGGTTGAGGGGGTGTTTGCATGGGCTTTGCCCCTGTTATCTGTGCCCCTTGATCTCTGTTTACTTTTCTGACCTCTCACCCCTCTGTCAGCCCAAACTTCAAGTGTTATCGGGCTCTTTTGTCCTTGTCACCGCTCTGTCCTGGCCACCTCCACTGACCATCAACACCGCACAAACACAGAATGAGAGGGAAAGAATGCTTAGAAAAGAAGAGCAGTGGCCTCTTTTTTTTTTTTTTTTTTTTTTTTGAAGGGCAAGGAACTTGTTTAACTTGCATTGGTCAATCACAACACCTCATCGACTCACTGGTTCCAATGGTCAACCTGATAGGACTCGTAAATAAATGCAGGAGCAGAGGGGTTCAAGGCTTCCTGCTCGCTCCTCCTACTCTGACCTGAGCAGGAAGAGACACTTGCTCCAAGAAAAACCGTGTTCCCAAGCTTAGCTACTGGAGGTCTTGAGCTCATGAAAGGCAGCTGTCTTCGAATGAATACAAAATCTCATGTCAGACTCATCTCATGTGGAGATTTTAAAACATTCTGAAAACCTCTTTTGGAAAACCCAACTTCCTCCCTAAGGCATCCATGCCCTGGGCAGTGGATTAGGTCTTCAAGAGTTATCTCGGTGAGGACATAAATGCGTCATTCGGAAACCATCTCTCAATCCCCAGTTTAAAAATAGTAATCAGAGAAAAATGGACGGCAGTGGAAGGCAAAAGAAAAAATAAAAGGGAAAAGTCTATTTCTGTGTTGGCCACAGTCACGTGCACATGTTTCCCGGTGCGAACTCACAAACAAGCCCCAGAATGTCGATGATGTCATGGGGGGGGACTTAAAAAAAAGACAAACTACCTTAAAATCAATATATTTTAGTTAAATTTACATAAAAAGCAACTTTGGAATTATATCTGGCAAGTTAGAGCCAAGCTGATGTTTTTTGTTCTCTCTTTTCTCAGTATCATTGAATGGATTTCTATGACTTTTATAATGAAAATAAAAGCATCTAAAAACTCGGGGGACACCTGAGTGACTCAGTCGGTTTAGCGTCTGCCTTTGTCTCAGGTTATAATCCCAGAATCCTGAGATCGAGTCCCATATTGGGCTCCTTGCTCAGGGAAGACCCTGCTTCTCTCTTTCTGCCTACCGCTCCCCACTGCTTGCGGGCGTACTCACACTCTCTCTCTCCCACAAATAAATAAAATCTACAAAAACTTGGGATACATGACCAGATTGATTATTTTGACAAAAGAGTTTAATCGATCTAATTCAAGAGTTTGAAAAAATTTTTCTGAAAATTCATATCCACACTTCAACTGTTCTGGAAAATAATTTGACAACAGTTGCGAAAATCCTTAAAAATATTCATTTTTTTTTTCCTGGCTCAGAAATTGCAATGTTAAAAATCTACACTGGGAAATTTTCAAACATTCAGAACAGTGCTCAAGGTATCCATTACTGTATTTATTATAGCAACACAAATCTGAAAGCAACTAAAATTCCCACAATAGAAAAACAAATTATGATATATTTGTGCTACAGAGTATCATTTGGCCCTTCAGTGATCATAGTGCTCTCATCGGTGAATGTCAGGATCATGCATGCCTGTGTATACACATATTTCTTTTATATGTAATTGAAATTACACCAAATACGAGCTTTACATGTTATTTTATTCAACATTATGTTTTGAGCTTTGCAATTGTTTTCATCGCGATCATTTCGATCCTGAGACCCTCACCCACTGTTTTCTCTGGAGTCCGCAGCATGACTGAACCCCACTCATCAGCATGCCCTTCATGGGTTCTCCTTTTTCCTGCCATACCCCGTTCCTCCCCACCCCACCCTCACTCCTGCTTCCTAAGAAATAAACCACTTTCACTCACATCCTTGCCTCGGGCTCTTCTTCTGAGTGAGCCCAGCTGAGATACTGGACTCCTAGTAGTTTTTCAATAAACACTGGTTGAGTGGATAGATAAGTGAAACCATTCTCACTGGGGTTAGTTTGGGGTTAATAGGGCAGCAAGCCCTTTCCCACTGAAGATGAGATTATTAGTATAAACAAGCCCATAAGAGGAACAGGAGAAAACAAACTGGAGGACAAATGGGCATCTGCTTATTTGCATAAACCTGATGCCATTTACAAGTCACTCACATTGCTAAATAACACAGATCCTCCAAAATCCAAGCCTTTGAGTTCATGGTCCTATTTTTCAGATGATGGAGATGCTTACTTCGTCCTAGGAAGAAAGTCACCCTTTTCTTTTCTCTTTTTTAGATTTTATTTATTTATTTGACAGAGTGAAACACAGCTAGAGAGGGAACACAAGCAGGGGGAGTGAGAGAGAGAGAAGCAAGCTTCCCGCCGAGCAGGGGAGCCCGATGCGGGGCTCGATCCTGGGACTCCGGGATCATGACCTGAGCTGAGGGCAGACGCTTAACGACTGAGCTTCCTGGGTGGCCGGAAAATCACCCTTTTCAAAGGGGTCCAGCAGCCACAGAATATTTTCAAACTCCCTCCTTTCTGAGTGTTACAGGGTCACGGATTAAATTAAATTTGGGTCAGAAACCAAATAGTTCATTTCTGACTAGTTACACATCATTAGGAAAATGTCCTCTGCTTCACTCTTCATGAGCCTGCTAGGTTTTCCTGATGATCCCTTTCAACATCTGTGAGCAGCTGGAGGAGCTAGCTATGCTGGGACGGGTTCTCCCATGGTCTAACATAAACAATCACAGGGACACTGATTAATTTCTCAAGGCTCAAAAATAATTAAGGTAACGATAATCCCTCGCCCACGCAACTCCCCCATTTGAACAACCATTTAGGGGGGAGGTGTTAGAGGTCAGCCAAAACATTCAGGATGAAGTTCCCATAACTGCCCCACGTGCACCTGAGAGAGTCATTAAAGAGTCCTACAAGTGGGAGCGATACATCCCAGTGAGCCCCAGAGAGTTGTCCACCGGCCCCAGACCCGTGCAAGTCACATGCACCTCTCGCTGGTGAGTTGCAGGGGGACCTGCGGGGGCCTGATATGACTGTGAGCCTCCCGCGGAGGATAGAGCCGAAAGCCAACAAGAATGGAAAGAGGGACTCAAACGGATGTTTGCAGCCCCCTGTGCACTGCAGCCTAATTCACAACAACTGTGAAGTGGGAAAAACCCACATGTCCGCAGACAGGTGAACGGGTTTATGAAACATGCTGTACCCGTGCTGTGGGATATGATTTTGCCATAAAAGGGAAGGACTTTCTTTTTTTTTTTTTTAAGATCTTATTTATTTATTTGAGAGCAAGAACATGCACAAGTGGGGGGAAGGGCTGAGGGAGAAGCAGACTCCACGCTGAGCAGGGAGCCCCATGCTGGATCTTGACCCAAGCTGAAGGCAGACGCTTAGCAGACTGAGCCACTCAGGCGCCCCTAAGAGAAGGGCTTTCTGGATGCAGGTTACAACATGGATGGATTCTGAAAATACCGTGGTCACTGAAATAAACCAGTCACAAAAGGACAAAGCCTGTGTGAGGTTCCTGGAGTTACCAAATTCATAGAGACAGAAAGTAGAGTAGCAGCTGTGGGGGAAGATGGGAGAGGGTGGTGGGGTGGAGGCAGGGACTGGATTCCGTGTACTGGGTATTGGGTTTCAGCTCTAGGTAACGCAAAGAGTGCTGGGGATGGAGGTCGGTGATGGTGTCTCCATACGGGAAGGTCTTTTTTTTTTTTTTTTTTAAGATTTTATTTATTTGACAGAGAGAAACACAGCTAGAGAGGGAACACAAGCAGGGGCAGTGAGAGAGGGAGAAGCAGGCTTCCCGCTGAGCAGGGAGCCCGATGTGGGACTCGATCCTGGGTCTCCAGGATCATGACCTGAGCCGAAGGCAGTTGCTTAACCAACTGAGCCACCCAGGCGCCCCAGACGGGAAGGTCCTTAATGCCACTGAACTGTGTCCTTTGAATGGTTACAATGGTCAATTTTATGGATATGTTCTAAAATTTAAAAAAACAAAAATATTTCAGCACATGCCCCCACACCAGGGCTCACTAAGTCAATGTCCCCAGACTCCCAGGTGAGGATCTCAACTGAAGAAACCAGATCGAAGTTCTCTTAGTGTGCTCCATCCGCTGTGACAGAACACCACAGACGCCATGGCTTGTAAACAACAGAAATGTATTTCTCATGGAGACTGAACACCCAAGGTCAAGGTGCTGGTGTGGTTGGGGGGGGGGCGCCCTCTTCCAGGTCATGTGCTTCTCCCTGGGTCCTCATGTGGCAGCAGGGGCCAGGGAACTCTGTAGGATTTCTCATCAGGGCACTAATCCCATCATGAAGGCTTTACCCCCAAGACCTGATCACCTCCCAAAGGCCCTACCTCCTAATACCATTGCATTAGGATTTCAGTGAATGGACTTTGTGGGGGCCATGAATGTTCAGATCTTAGCAGAAGCCACTGTCAGTGGAGAGCAGAGACCTTCCTTGTCTAACCAAGCATTAGGGTTACTTACTGCTCCTGTGCAGGGAGCCCAAGGAGCAAAGACAATCTTTGCATAGGACCCCATGTGAGAGACCCATATAACTTAGAGCAAAGGGCCACCAAACAATTGAGGGTTTAAGCATCTGGCAATGGTGGTAAGGGCCAAAGGCATTGGGTAAATGAGAAAATGGTGCGTCAGGGAAGGCTCCAACAGGGAAAGGAATAAGCATGAAATCATCAATAAGAGAGCTCCCGCCCCCATGCTGAGGACATAGCCCCGATGGACTGACACTGGGGACTGACAGACACACTGGGGACCTGTGGGAGTCTACCCATGTATGAAGTACAGTCCCCTTTGCCAAACCAAAGTGTTGTTGAACAAGCATCCAGAAGCTAGCCAATGGACCTGGGAGAGAATGAGCAGAGACGCTAGAGGGATCAGTGATGGACAAGAAGGCCTCACCAACACATCTACTTTCCCCTCACTCTTCAAGACTCTGGAATGTTACCCCCAGGGATGCCCCAGCCTCTTGTCAATGCTCCCATTCAAGACCCAGCTTCATGTCCACCATTTGAGTGTAAACTTCACAGTCCCCACTCCCCAAGCCACCTGCCGGCTCCCTGCTGCAGTAGAGCACCCAGCCCTCCATGGCCCCCAGGGTCTCACTTTCTGTGCCTCTGCCTTGGTGATGGTTTATATCTGCCATATGTGTTTCGGGTATTGTGACTCTGCCTTGCAGTGGAAGGTTCCCTGGACAGAGAATCAAGTGGCCAGGCTTCCAGCAGCTCTGACATCACATCCCTCCCACCCTCCATCCTGGGCCTCAGTTCCTCCACCTCAAAAATCAAGAATGGGCTCCAGAATCTCAGAGGGCTCGAGTTCCGACATTCTATTAACGTGCCGTATTCCTCCAAGGAATATACAATCACTGGAAAGGCTGAAGAGGAGCACGTGCCCCCGTGTAAGACTCCCAGAGATTCCCAATGGTTGGCCTCAACTGGTTAATCGTGGGGCTAAAGTTTGCTGACAGAGCCGGTGAAAGAACATTCTAAGGAACTTCTACATGGAGGTGTCCTTACAGGACTGCCTGGTGAAAGGAGAATACTTCAGTGTGGTTCCACAACGCCAGCAACCCATCAGCTTGCCCATTACAACACCGTGCTTCAGGGAGAGAACTCACGATCTCATTAAATTCCCCCTAAAATCCCATTAATCGATCCCATGGTCCCATCGAGAGAATTCAAGGTGAGGGGGGAATTGAAGCAAGTCATTCAATGCAAGGGTTGCTTTGATGCAATTCTCTTGCTTTGTTGTAAGTATTCATGCTGACATCATGAATATTCCAACTGCAGTTAATTCCAGGCTGTATGAAGTGACAGGTGGAAACACAGAGGGATTTTCAGCCTGATGAAGGAAGACCAGTTTTCTTTGACAATAGAGAACTGGAGCAGATCTGGAAAACAAGACAAAATATGTACCCTTTCCAAGGAACCCAGTGAGGCACCATTTGACTGGTAAGACCCAAGAGCTCACTTGAGGAAATAAGCTAGCTGGTTCAGGGCCTCTTTCGATGGGGGGTGGTCAGGGAAGGAGCCCTCAAAGACCTAGAAAATGTGAATGCACCGCCATGGGATGAGGTGGTGGGAAATCACCCCAGAGAGGACAAAGACAAAGTGCGAAATCTTGGAGGCAGAGGATTTGATGCATGCAATAAGAGATTAGTAAGCAGGGGGGGGGGGGGTACACAGTGAGCCTGAAGAGACCAAGGGTCAAATTATATAGGGATATAGAGGTCAAAGCACAAAGCTCAGATTCATTTCCAAGTTGGAAAGTTTCAGGTCAAAAAGTGACTTGTTCATGTTTCTGTTTCAAAAACCGTTGCTGTGGCTATGGTGTGGCCATTACACCTATATGCACAGAGCAGAAGCTTCCAACAACCCATTTAACTGTTAAGTGAGTATTTTCCAAAGTAGTTCAATCACAGGACCCCTACTGTCCCCATGGAGCACTTCGGAGTTTCATGATTCCATTCCAGTAGGAGACCGCATGGTACAGGGCTGATGATCTCCCAAAGAACTGTTTGTTGCTCTGAAGGTTTTGAGCACCCAAACCGACATCTCAACCCTCCCCAGATGGTAGTGAGTAATAAAAAGAAGAAAAATGAACCCATCCAATAAAAAACAAGGACGCTCTTTGCATCACCTGCTAAAGTGATTATGTTGGTCGCCTTCCTTTTTCAGTTGAGAAGCCTGGGGCTTCAGACACAGAATGATTTCCTAAAACCCATGTTATTAGGAGCTAGTGACATCAGGATTCTTAGCTGCCACGTGATAAACGCATCCCTGGTCACGACAAGAGGTGGTCTTAGAAGCCTGCCCCCCTCTCCAGATTTATGTGAGATTTATGGAGGGTAATCATCTCCTGTGATCACGCCACCTTAATTTTCTTCTCTTGGATGGCTCAGGTCCTTGCTGGTGAGCTGACATGCACAGAGCTCAGTGCATCCTCTCGAGTCTGTTACTTAGACAACTGTGATTTACTCCCCGACCTTGACTGGAGAAGAGCAGCAGCAGGGAGGGCGATGAGAGCTCTAATGTCACCTCTTGAGACCTTCACCATAATCCCCTGGGAGGTCACGCATGAATTCCCTTGAGCCTGCCAAACGGCCGATGGCTCATTTGACTCCCATGGTCTATAGATTTGTATTGTGACTAAGCTGTGTGTGTGGGCACGAGGAGCAGGCCAGTGTTGGGCTCTGTTTAAAAACCTAATGGTGAAAAATCACATCTTTGCAAAAGGAAGAGACAAGTCACAGGAGACGATGGCGTCCCCCTACTTCTCAACGATAGGGACACATAGTGAATATACATTATTTCACCTGCACAGGAGACTAACTAAACTCTACTGGAAAGTGTTCCACTCAACTAGATATTGCTAATGGATATATTACTCACCTTTCTTGGATGAAAGCTGGATGAACAGAATTCTTCTTAAGGATTTTTATTTCAAGAGCACCTGGGTGACTCAGTCAGTAAAGCATCTGCCTTCAGCTCAAGTCATAATCCCAGAGTCCTAGGATCAAGTTCCACATTAGGCTCCCTGCTCAGCTGAGAATCTGCTTCTCCCTCTCCCTTTGCCCTTTCCCCTACCCCCTGCTCCTGCTTACTTGCTCTCTCTCTCAAATAAATAAGTAAAATCCTAAAAAAAAAAAAAAAAAGAACACTTAATAGGTCAGATAATAGCTGTGTAAGGTCACCTGAAGGAGACTGAATGGTCAGCAAAATTCCACAACAGCCCACTCCATGAATCAACATGGGAGAAAAAGGATGTGTTTATCAAAGGGGTTCTCAGGAATGGAAGAACAGAACAAGGTGACAGAAATAAATGTCAGCTGCCCAGGGTAACCGCCTCTTGCAAATGTTCCCCATCTCAATGGCAGGCTGTCCTTAGGATGGAGCCAATGTGGAAAGATGGAGAGATGACAGCCAACGGCCTTCGAGTGCTGGTCTTTCTGACAAGCCCACCCATCCTTCATGCTGTCGAATTTTCTCCTCGTCTTTATTTTGATCCCATGTTCATCAAACAACTTTTTAATGACCATGCCGGGGACATGGATTTCATGGCTTTTTTAATTATTGTTTGACAGTAATCTTTTTCATATACAAAATCATAGGGATGTCTCCAATGGATGTTCAGTGCGTGTATCACATTTGGAGGCCAAATATACTGGTTTTATTCACATGTGGATTTCTGCGCTTTGTGACGTCTATGGTTTCCAGTGACAATCAGTAATGGATATCTTGTGTCATTCTCACTGAGCTTCTGGATCTTCAAAGAGGAGAGTGGGTTTCATCCATCCAGTCTTTTCCTTTGGATGGTGCCTCTGAAACTTTTCCCCATGGACCAGGCTGACAACACGGGAGCACGTGCCACTTTTAGTCTACAAGAGCGGTACATATTAGATACAAGCCAGCAGTTACTCTTCTACTTTGGGTAGAAAATGACATATTCTCATTACGGACAAGAGTCGCTATGCCCATCAAACAGCTTAGCATGTTCATTTTGTACTTTTAACCAGAAGTCCTCTGTCCCTGAATTGACCCTAAGGAGATAACTGCAAACTATGCAGTGTATATGTATAGGAATTTTCACTCCAGCAGTTTTTATTCTGGTAAAATGTTAGAAACCACCAAGGGGATAGTTAAGTAAAATCACATAGCATGGAACCCTATGCAATCATCAGAAATGGTTCTACAGAAAGAATTCGCTATTTTCTTGAGTAAAAAGTAAATATTTAATGGAGCAATTTTTAAAAATATTTTATTTATTTATTTGAGAGAGGGTGAGCATGAATGGGTGGGGGAGGCAGACAGGGGGAGGGAGAAGCAGGCTTCCAGCTGAGCAAGGAACCCGATGTGGGGCTCCATCCCAGGACCCTGGGACCCAGGACCCTGGGGTCATGACCCAAGCCAAAGACTGATGCTTAATGACTGAGCCCCCCAGGTGCCCCAAAAGAGCAATTTTTAAGGAATAATGTCCGTTTTGCAGAATTGTATATATACGTCACATATGTATGTATGCACAGAAAATTATTAGTCGGGATGGAGGGGAAGCAGGTGATTTTTACTGTTTGAATTGGCCCAATAAGTATGTAGCAACTTTTCCATCTCTTTCTACATTCTACTGAAACATGCTTGTAAAGAAATGTTCTAGAAAAAGCCTACAACTCTAAAAACAATATCTACCTAGATATTTATAAACATATGCTCTGAGAAGTCTCTCCCTCTTCAAACAAAGCTAACTCATGGAAAATACTCACTTTAACACTTGTGGCTCCTACAAATGATCTGGGTTACTTCCCAGATTATATGCATTTCAGGGGCAGATGTCAGATGGGAAGAAGGAAGCTGCGAGAAGATAGAATGGTGATAACACTCCCACCCATGGCCAAGTACCGTTTGGGACTAGAGAGCAGGCTTCTGCCGTCCCTGAGGCAGAAAGGGAGTCCTTGCAGTCAATTGGTAGTACCAAGTACGTTGTTGATTTTATAAATGACATTACATTAACAGGTGCGCGTCATGGCTTTTGTAGGTTTCATAAATACATATTACTTAAATAATACAATGGAGTAGAAAAGAAGGCCAATAATACATATTCTCAGCTAACCCACATGCTACCTTGTTGAACACATGAGCATAAAGATGGGTCATAGCCCAGATGGGATACAGGGCAATGTACCAGTGAGTATGAGTTCTAGAATCAGATGACTGGGTTCAAGACTTGGCTACTCCATCTCGGAGCCAGGGGTCTTTGGATAAGTTGCCTCATCCCTGCAAGCCCCCATTTCCTTGTATCTAAAACAGGCATAGCAATAAAAGTAGATAGCTCATAAAGCCAGTTCTGGATAAGAACCCTAAGGCAGTGTTCCTGGCACATTGAAGGCATTAAAAGAGAAGACAAGAGCCCCCACATGAGATTGCTTTTGCTGAGCCCACATCACCAAACTGAGACTTAATGACAATCTCGGCTCTCCCAGAAATAGAATCTTAAAGCAGTCAGGAATCACTTGAGCAGCACTAATGAGGCCATCTGCCTGGTAGAACCCCGTCATCCCCTAAAAGAAGTGACCTGGCAATAACCAACCTGTTTTTTTGCAGGTATGGCTTTCTTGTTCTGACCCCCTTCTGTCTATAAAAGTCTTCCATTTTGCACAGTTTCTCCAAGCTCCTTGCTAGGTACTAGATGAGAAGCTCCCTGATTCATGCATGAACTGTTGAATAAAGCCAACAAGATCTTTCAAATTAATTCAGTCGAATTTTCTTTTTTAAGACATTCAACAACGGTATAGCTATTATTGTGAAAAGTGCTCCAAAATCATTTATCTTTGGGATCACCAACCAAAGTTGCCCATCTGTAAAAAATAATAGTCTTCAAATGACAGTCGCTTTATATCGAGTTCTGCGATATTATTTGGATATGAAGACCTTTGCATATAGTTTACTCATCTGCGATATTCTTTTCTCTTTTTCCTTCCCTAGTCACCATCTGTTTGTTGGTTCAGATTTTCGCTCACAATCCTCTCTTGACTTCCTCAGATGAAATCATGCTCCTCTACTTACAAAGCCATGTATCCTTTCTGAATCCTTACCACATTTTGCAATGCCTATTGATTTGTAATTACTTGTGGTTATCTCTTGAATGTTCATCTCCTCCTGTGATATTGTGATTTATAATAAGAAAATCTATATTTGGTCTTCTTCCTCATTTCTGGCACAGGACTCCCTAGAACCCACAGAGTTTCTTGTGATGAGAGTGACCAAGGTGTCTTGTTATGTTAATGAGGTGACTGGGGGGAGAGGAAGCACCTGAAGAGGGAGGCTGGTTGCCAGGGGAACCAACCATGTGATCAGAGGGTCAGAACCTTCAGTCCCTCTAGTACCTTGTTGGAGAGGAGAAGGGCTGCAGGTTGAATCACCAATAGCTGATGATTTAATCAAGTGGGCCTACCTAATGAAACCTCCATAAAGTTCGAAGCGCTTCCGGGTTGGTGGACACGTGGAGAATGGGGAGAGTGTCAGATCCAGAGAACATGGAAGTTCCATGCCTTTCCCCACACCTGCTCCTGTTCATCATTTCCAAACGGTTGTTTCTGAGTTATTATCCTTTTATCACAAACTGGTCATCTTGTAAGTAAAATACTTCTCTGAGCTCTGTGAGCCACCCTAGTAAATTAATCCAACCCAAGGAGAGGATGGTTGGAACCTCTAATCTATAGTCAGAAGCACCTGGACTTTGATTGGGTTCTGAATTTGGGGGTGAGGTGCAACCTGTGGGACTGAGCCCTTCACCTGTGGGGTCCGACGCTGCCTTGGGTAGACAGTGTCAGAGGTGAGTTAACTGCCTGGTGGTGCTGGAGAACCCACATGTTGAAATCGATACTGGAATCCTTTTACTTTGTGGTAGAGTGTCACCTGCCTGAGGTCACAGGTCACACTCTTTTCTCCAAAATCTTACCCGTGGTCAGGATATGGTTGGTCTTCAAAAAATAGATTCTAAATAAATGTATTAATTGAAACATTTTAAAAGGCAGTGTGCTTTAAAACAATTTAGTACTGGGGCACCCGGGTGGCTTGGTCCATTAAGCATCTGCCTTCGGCTCAAGTCATGATCCCAGGGTCCCAAGATTAAGCTGCAGGTCGGGCTCCCTGCTCAGTGGGGAACATGCTTGTCCCTCTCCCTCTCTCACGCCTCCTGCTTATGCTCTCTCTCTCTCTCTCTGTCAAATAAATAAATAAAATCTTAAAAAATAAAGAAAAGAAAAGAAATAAAAATTTAGTACTGAATTAGAACTAAAATTTTGTACTAAATTAAAAATTAGTACCAAAAAAAGAATTTTGGACCTATATACAATTCTAACTAATTGTAATTGTACCTGCACACAACTGAGTACCTTTCTCTATAGAATTAAATGGTCTTTAATCACAGGTTGAGCTAATCCTGGTTATGGAGCCAGCCTGAGAAAAGCTCATTTTTATGTACCTTGAGTCTTTATTTTTGACATGACTAATTTTCAGAAACTTTTGAGATTTTAACAGTAACAATGTATCCAGTAATAAAGTGAGTAATTTGGCATTGGGAAACTTTGAAGGGAATAAAATGAGTTGAAATGGGGGTGCCTGGGTGGCTCAGTAGATTCAAACCTCTGCCTTCAGTTCAGGTCATGATCTCAGGGTCCTGGGAATCGAGCCCACATCAGGCTCTCTGCTCAGTGGGGAGCCTGTTTCCTCCTCTCTCTCTGCCTGCCTCTCTGTCTACCTGTGATCTCTCTCTCTCTCTCTGTCAAATAAATAAATAAAATCTTTTTTAAAAAATGAGTTGAAATGAAGTGTCTTCTGAGGAGCGAGAAGGGGGGCAGGCAGCTCATGGGGATGTCCTCTGGGTTAGAAACCTTGAAGAATTAATTGGCAGGTATAACTTTCCTTAAAAAAAAAAAAGCCTCAAAAAAGAAAGAAAAAAGGAAATAGAGAGTCAAAAATAAGATAAATCTGTGCATGGATTCAGATGAGCCTGGCTCACTGTGGTGACCCATAAAATTGTGTCTTGGGAACAGAAACACTCTCGACAGGAACACTTTGTATAAGTTTCTAAGTCTACAGAAGTAAAAAAAAATGAAAAAACCAAAAACAACCAAACAACAAGTCACTGCTCAGAGGCAATCAGTTGACTATATCCTTCCATAACATATATTTTAATGTGTTTCAAATAACCGAGAAAATGAAGATATAATTCCCTATCCTAATTTTTTCACCCTATATTACAAAATAAATGTTTTTCCCATAACTTGCTGAGAAAGAGAGTAACTCTTTGAAATCTTTATAAAGATCATAACCTTTGATTCTCTATTCATCCTACTAATTATGTTTATATCTAGACCAAGAAAATAATCAAAAGGGAAAAGTATGCACAAGATTTTCATGAGACCATTGTTTATAATAGCAAGAAATTGGAAACAGGCAGAATTACCATTAATAGGGAAAAGACTAAGCAAATTATGGTAAATCCATAAGAAAGACAACTTGAAGTCATTAAAAATGATGTTTTCTAACAATGTTTATAGTTGTGAGTCTGTTTAATGAGTACAAATGAAATGTGAAATACATAAAGCAAGATACACAACAATATATTTTTCTAGTTTTTATACTATACATATATAAACTTATATAAATCATGTACAGAAAAAATTGAAAGTATTATCCTCTAAGTGTCCACCATGATTATCTCCAGGTAGTAGGATTCCAGCAATTTCTATGCTCTCATTATATTTTTCCATAGTTTCCAAATTTTATATGATAAGTAGGCATTAATTTCTTTATCCAGAAGGGGAAAGATAATATTTTTAGAAAGCCCCTTGATTGAGTTAATGCATAAAAGTCATTAGAAATTTTTTTTTACAAAGCCTTGGCTAATTCTGCTCTGTATGAATGATAGCTGTAAATAAATCATATTTGTATGACAGTCCTTAATTAGGTGGAAATAGTAGTACTTAAAAAAAACTTTCTTGGGTTAAGTCTTAAAGCTTTTGATTCATAAATTCCAAGCTAAGTACCAGAGCTGTCACACCCTCCAGATCCATCACTGCATATCCAGGCCACTTTTTTTTTTTTTAATGACATTTCAAAATGTTATTTTACCAACTCTTTAGGTCAAAATTTATTTTTTCAGGGCCATATTTATGTTTTTGACCTTCTGCAACAGCCCATTTCATTCATAGGATGCCATCCAAAAGGTAAAGGTGTGGACAGAGTTTCTAAGTTGTGGGATAGCTTCAGGTAGCAGCCCAGACACAGGTCACGGGAGAAAAGAGAGCAGGGGGACAGGGACAGGATCTGGGGACCTGCCCACCAAGGAGGGAATAGGTTGGGCCCCAGGAAAACACTGTTCTTTGGGTCCACATCTGCTTTAAAAGTTGGGGCAGAATATTCTATTGGAGATAACACAGACTTGAGGGGCACCTGGGTGGCTCAGTCCTTAGGCATCTGCCTTCGGGTCAGGTCATGATCCAGGAGTCCTGGGATTGAGTCCCGGATCGGGCTCCCAGCTCCACGGAGAGTCTGTTTCTCCCTCTGACCTTCTCCCCGCTCATGCTCTCTCTCACTCACTCTCTCTCAAATAGATAAATAAATAAATAAATAAACAAAATATTTTTTGAGAAATCTCTAATCCTTTTTGATATTGGCAATCAGTTTTTGTCTTTAATGTCAAAATCCCCATGGGCCAAATTGAACACATCTATGGGCAGGACTAATCTCAGGGCCTTAGTGTTTGTTGTTGGCCATAAGAACCCGGCCCAAGAAGTTCACCACTGGTTTGACTTCTGCCTTCTCGACTGCATGACCCTGGGCCTGTGCGACCTCGTGCCGGTGACTGAGTCTTGCAAAGCTGCGGCATCTGCGTCTAGAACGGGGATCATAAGTCCACATCACAGCAGTTTGGATTAAGTGAGATGATGTGTGTGTTCGGCACGGCACCTCACACAGAGTAAACTCAACTTACCGTTGTCGTTGTTGTTGGAAGCCTGCGTGGAGAAGTTGTTGAGGGCCTGGAGGAGGGGGGAGTGTTCGAAGATCCCCGTAAGTAACCCAGAGGAGTGTAAGTGAACATCCCTGCAGTCAATGGGTATTTTGAGTACCGACTGTGTTTCAAAAGTTCTGTAGCTCTGGGAATCCACACCAAAACGGTCTCTGCTCTCATGCAGCTTAGATTCACTTAGTGGGAGAGGAAGTTGAAATCAAATGCTCTGTGGTAGATAGACACTGAAGAAAAAGAAATCAACGGGGAAACCCAAATGTCCATTAACAGAAAGTGTGGTATATTCATGGAATGGAATGCCACACAGGTCAGATGAAGAAAGAACCACAATGGGGGGCCCCTGAGTGGCTCAGTCGGTTGAGCATCAGTCCCTTGATTTCAGTTCCGGCCATAGCCTCACGGGTCCTGAGATGGAGCCCTGCATCTGGCTCCTCGTTGAGCAGGGGAGTCTGCTTGAGATTCCTTCCCTCTGCCCCTCCCCACACTGGTGCGCTCTCTCTCTCTCTCTCTCTCTCTCTCTCTCAGAAAATAGACAAATTGCAAAAAAAAAAGAAAATAACCACAACAAAGCACACAATACACATGACACTTAGCCGCATAGAAGAATAGCATTCCAGCTGCAAGAAGTTGAAAATCAGG
Organism: Spilogale gracilis; assembly: GCA_004023965.1. Classification (NCBI taxonomy): domain Eukaryota; kingdom Metazoa; phylum Chordata; class Mammalia; order Carnivora; family Mephitidae; genus Spilogale; species Spilogale gracilis. The sequence continues at coordinate 17,033 of PITA01021336.1, forward strand.
CAAAGCCAATCCTTAGTATTCATGAGTCAGAACTCTAGAAAGTCACGAAATGATCATTGCAGATGTGAGGATACATGGGTACCCTCTCGCGGGGAGGGGAGGGGACCCCTTCAGAGGGTTCACGCAGGGACTACTGGGCTGCTGATAATGGTCTATTTCCTCGTGTGAGTCCATATCTTTGGGACAGTTGTTCAACTGTCACAGAAGTTTCATGTATTTATCTGCGAGTCTATTTCACAATTTTTTTAAGTGTAGAAAAAGAACAAAAGCAAGAAGGCAGCAGAGTGGAAGCACCTAGAGGAGTTCCTGCAGATGGTGGGAACGGCGGCAGAATATTTCTGACAGCAAGTCAGGTGCTCGGTGGAGAGCAGGTGGTGGGCAAGGAGGGTCTCCCTTTGATCGAGATGAGGTCCAAGGCATAGCACCATGTCATCGGTGGAAAAGGCTACCCAGGCATGCAACATGTGTGGCTCACTGGGGTAACTGCAGCTAGAGAAGACCTCCCTCACCAAGGGGCAAATTCATGCAGATAAGCGTGCTGAGATCTGAAAGATGAGTCTTAACGCCAGGCAAGGAATTGGGAGCAAGGCATCCACACAGAGAACTTGGCTCCCCGCCCCCCCAAGCAAAAAGAAGCCTTTTGTGGTTGGAGTACAGAGAATAGAAGGAGAGGGTCTCAAATGAAGTTCGGTTAGGACTTTCTACCCGAGCAGATTAAGAAGATTTATCTGAAAGGATTAGGAGGCTATTTAAACGTTTTTAGCAGGAAGGGTACACAGTCCAGTTTGCGTTTCGAAAAGATTCCCCAAGGTGTTGTGAGCAGAACAGACTGGCGGGAGCAGGGGGAAGTGGGTGGGAGGCCAGGTGCAAGGCGACCACAGTAGTCCCAGCAAGTCACGAGGGTGGCTTGTCCCAGGGGTGGTGTCACAGGAGACAGGAAGAAGCGAAGGGGCTCGGGGGCTTTCTCATAGTTGCCTTGGCAGGACTTAGTGATGGATCAGATGTGAGGAATGTGAAAGAAGGAGATGCCAAGGATGACTCCAAGCGTTCTGGCTTGAGAGATCCGGAGCTAGCAGGATTCCGTGGAAGGGATGTACGAAAGAGAACCAAGAGGTCAATTTGTGGCATGCTTTCATTTGAAAGCATGCTTATGGAAATGTTCAAATAGAGGTATCAGGCAGGTAGCAGGAGCTCAAAAGCAGAGGACTTGCTGCTAATTTGCCTGCAGCACAATCTCGTGCTTATTCCCTCCAGAACCATCCTCTCTTCTCTCTCCACACACTCCACGCTGATCCCTACTGAATGGCCTGCAATTGCCAACTGGCTGTATTTATTCACGGCTCCCTCTGCCCTCTGCCTCCCTGTCACCCTCTGTCCATCACCAACTACGTCCTGCCAGGTCTGTAGGTAAGACCCTCTCTCTCCTCCACCCCAAGCCAGGTTAGGAACTCCTGTCCTGATTTCCCCCCAGCACTTTGCACGGCCCTTGCCATATTGCATTCCGGTTGTGTCTGCACACATTCTTCAGCTCCTCCCTGGAATGTGAATTCCTTGAAGCAGGAAGTGTGGCATGTTTGGGGTTGTGCCCCTAGCAGCAGTAAGCACTCCGTAAATATTTACTGAATGAACGAGCTGATCTCTGACTCCAGCCTCTTCTTGCTCCGATTCATATGGAACATCATATCCAAAATAAAGGTCTCTGAGCGTCCCTCCCATCAGACGCCTCGCATTCTCAAGGAGCTCCAGAGACCTTCTGTTTTTAACAGCTTCTAAAGTTGTCCTCTATTATCCGTCTTCTCTGGCTAGATGCAGCGAAACAGAAAGCATGCCAAGTCTAGATGTTTTGAGGTCAGGATTCTGCAGGAGAATTCTAACAGCTTCTACATAGCAGTGGGATTCAAGATCAGGAGGTACTGGGGGCCGAAAAAGGAGAAGTGAAGGAGCCTCTAATCCCCTCACACAGCTATAGGGGCAACGGAGAGGGTCTTCCATAGCTTTTAGGAAACTCTGCACTGGGGTCCTTAAGTCCCTATTAGTTCATACACAAAGACGAGACCATGGCACTGGAGCCAAGCTGTTAAATGGGGAATGCAGGCTTTGAGCCCACAGATTTGTGACCCTGGCCAACTGCGCGAGTCTCCTCTATCGTCTTCCATACCTTGTCATCATAAAAATGGGTGAGAACAGAAAAATGAAACTGCTACTCTTAGGAACTGGAGGTTTACAGCCACTCCTTATAAATGGGAACATGATGGCCAGGTGGAAGTTCTAGACTTAAATCAGTGGGCTTTGGGGGGTCAATTGCGAAGGATAAGAAGGAATCATGACAATCGGAGAGGAGAGGCTGGGAATATATTGTTGAAGATTCAATCTACAAGGTGAGGCGAAATGGGGGGCGGATTTAAAGGATTTTAGAAGTCCTGTATCAGCCTATCATTGCACTCTCAGGAATATGTTAAGAGAGGATAGCATGGGGGCAGCCTGAGAAAAACAGGACCAAGCAGGGTTGGGGAAGCTGGGCAGCCTCCGCCACTATTTGAAATGCAGAAGAGAGTTACTTTGTGAAAAGAGACCCAGAGTTCTAAGTGGTGACTCTGCTTATAATTGCCTTGGTTGGTGAAAAGTCTGGGACAGAAGACAATGTGCTTGATTAGAGATCCAAGGGTCTCTGGTTTCAAAAGGATAGGAAATGATACGAAGTCTATGCTCTAATGTGATGGTTCGCAGATTTTTGCATGAATCAGAATCAGCTGGAGAGCTCACTAAATCCCGCAGTTCTGATTCAGTAGGTCCGAGGCAGGACCCATGAATTGGCATGCCTATCAGGTTCCCAGGGGATGCTGATGTGGTCCAGAAATCACACTTTGAAAACCATGGCTCTCAAGCTTGGCTATATGTTAGAATGACTGGGGGAGCTTTTTGGGGTTACAGTATTTTATTTGGAAATGTTTTCCAGCTTTATTGAGATATAATTGACAAATGACATCATGTAAGTTTAAGGTGCACAACACATTGATTTGCTCCATCTATAAATCTCAAACTGATTCCCAGCACAGCGACCTAACTGTCTTCTCTGTGGTGAGAACATTTAAGACCCACTCTCAGGGCACCATTTCAGTACAGGGTTAAGAATTATCTGTTATGGGGCACCTGGGTGGCTCAGAGGGTTAAGCCTCTGTCTTCGGCTCAGGTCATGATCTCAGGGTCCTGGGATCGAGTCCCACATCAGGCTCTCTGCTCAGTGGGGAGCCTGCTTCTCCCTCTTTCTCTGCCTGCTTCTCCGCCTACTTGTGATCTCTCTCTCTGCCAAATAAATAAAATCTAAAAAAAAAAAAAAAGAACTATCTGTTATAATCATCATGCTGAAGATTACATTCCTAAACTTGTTAATCATATAACTGTTATTTTGTTCCCCTTCACCAATATTTCTCCATTTCCACTCTCCACCGCCCTGTGTGGGAGCATCCTTCAAGTATGACGAAGCAGAACTCTAACAGCTTCGTCATACTTGTAGGATGCTCCCACACAGGGCAGCCCGAGGGACATGGTGGCCTTGGTATTCTTCAAGTCCTGTGCATGGGCCTTCCCACTGATCTCCTAGCCTTTAGAATCATTCACAAAAAATTGCCCCAAATATTTGCATGTTAGTTACATTTTGAAATCTGCAAGATCAGCCTGCCCTCGGAATGCACGGTTACGGAATCAGACGGCACACAAACAGCCCACTCGTCCATCCGCAACCCACAATAAAGCCTAAGAGCACCCAGAAGTTGGTAAAATAGATTTTATTTGTTCATACAAAGAAACAGTATGAATGAACAGGATTTCTTTTTCCTAGAAACATCTTTCTCTGTGTAAAATTACTTTGTGTTATACATAGGACAAAATACTTGTTTTAATTTTTTTTGTACATATTGGCTATTCTAACAACCAGGTTATAGAAGACAGATGGCTAGAATGTGCACCGTGTTTCAGATTACTGGGCTGAATGAACTCAGTCATAAATTAATGTTACAAAAGTGAAAAAAAAAAATCTAAGCACACCTTTCAGTTTAATTGACCATCCTTCTTGAGAAACTGAAAAAGAAAAATGACACGGACGTCTGTGTCAGCATTTAACATACACGCTAAGTATTTCTAGTCTACTGGAACCTTCCATTTCCCTTTCTTATGTAAATAGCCTGGCAGGATCTGATTCTCCAGAGGCCTAAAACGTATCTGTCACTCAAAATGACTTCCAAAGAGAATCCCGTGAAAAGACAGTCTCTTCCTCCGTCATCCAAGTACTTATTATGTAGTCACTACACCTAAATACCTTTCCAAGTACCACCTCCCATGTTAACCAGACCACAGCACAAATAGCTCAAAGCAAGCAGGGTAGACAGGGGCCATAAAAACCTCTCATTTCTTTTTCTTGTTGTTGTTAGTCTTTTTGTTTTTACTGAGCAAATGAAACAGAGAGGGATAAAGTACCCCCGGTGAATTATGAGAGTTTTTCCTATAAACTGGAAAAAAACCAAAGTGTGCACAGGGACAAAGTACTAAAACATGAACTGCTGTCTGTCTTCTAGCAGCTAAGGACTTGAGCTGGTGGCCTTGGAGATTGCAAGAACAGGAAAAAACTCAAGGCTAATTGTACACGTTGCTTAACTTCTGCAGGAGGAAGACATGTGGGCCCGGGCTCCATAATAACTATCACATGACGGGGTATAACCTTGGGGCAGTTGCCACGTCTGGTTGGGTGGAGAACTGTAAGTTGTCAGACCCCTATGAAGAGATGCGCACGAGTTTTCATTTATTTATCTTCTATAGGAAAACGTGCTCTCATCCGTCCTTGCTAATTATCAACATCTGTTTGGATTCGAGGATTTGACCCAGAATAGAATCCTGACTCACTTCAGTGTTCATGACTCAGTGACCCTCCTTCAATCTGGAGATTTCCTGTTGCAGTTGTAAGGCAGGGCATAAACAACTTAATCAAAACTGTCCAGCCTGAAAAGACAACAGGGACCCAAAGGGGAAGGAAAAATGTATGTGTGTTTTTTTTCTACTGCCTTGTTGCATATCCTTCCCTGCACTTTTTCTGCAATGCTACATCATGAGCTCTGTCGGGGACACGAAAAGTGGCCAGAAGGGGATCAGGACAGGGTTCCCTGGAGGTCGTGGATCCTGGCTTTTACTTCAGGTGATGTTACATTATAGCTGGAAAGAGGCATTCTCTGCTTTATTATGAATGAGCCAGCCTTCTGACCAGAAAAATGCATGGCCCATTAGCACCGTTATGCAGCAAGAGGGGAGAACCGTGCAGGGATTATGGCATTCCCCTAAATGCCGCTCTGGTACTACTGGGTAGAGGCAACCACTAAGCCCTGAAATGAACGGACCATCTGAGGAATAACGTATTGGAGCCCCCATGCCCAACCTCCTGCCCGAAACTATGCAACGATCCTGATTGTTCTGCTGCTCAGTGTGAACTAGCTAGACCTGGGCTCAACCTTGTGGGCGAATACAGACCCATCACCAAACAAGACATCACTCAAGGACCAGTGACGATGTGACCAGTTTCGAAAGGAATTATTCCTCTCTCTTCCCATACAAGTTCTCTTGCTCTAAGGGGCAAGTTCTAGCCCATGCAATGTACAAAAGGGTCTTTGTCGATATCACACCCCAGCCATTGGGACAATGTGTGTCTCTTCCCACACAAGCCTTGGTGCAGCTGTAACGCAAATGAAAATTTTCCTACGGTAGAAGCATTCTGGTTTAGGAAACAGGATAAAGTGAACGTGTTCGTCCTGCGATATTGCTATATGGTGAACCCGACTGCCAAAGCTAGCCGTCAAAAGTCATCTCCAACTGCTCTCTCAACAGAAAGGGACGGGAAGAGCGTTGTGCATCAGCAGCAAATATGCCAGCTGGTGACCCTTCCTGCTGGGACCTAGCTCAAACAAGGGACATCTTTATAACTGTTACGTTCGGTGGTCGCCAGACAACAACATTCTTGCCCCAGCCTGTCTGTGCAAGAGCCACTCGTGGTGCTCCCTGGCTCACAGAGTTGTTACTCTGTGATGAGCTAGGAATTCCAAGGAGGTGAGTTCCAGACACCACACAGGGAGCCAGGGACTTGCTGCTCCTGCCAGGCTGCCTGTCCTTCCGGCGCTGTCTGTCTTTTCTTCCCACAGAAGGGGTCCATCTACTGGGATGTGCCCCACGTGGGCTGACTTGGCACCCAGCAGCACCTTAGAGGGCTCTGAGGGCATGGAATGCACCTGACCCCTCTGGGTCTCGACACCTGGCACCGTGGGTTTGTGCCGACGGTTCTGCTAGCCTAGGGGATTCTTTGGTGTGTCAGAGCAGAACTGTCTGCCTGGAGGACCGAGCATGGTGCACTTGTGCATATGAGAGGTCGTCTTTAGTTCTAAAGGGGCTCTAACATCTGCATATGTTTCAAGTTGCTTCATGAACCAGGGACTGGGGCAGAAAAGGACGCAGGGCCATCTTTCAAAAATCATAAGCTGAAGTGAACAGATGCTGGGACACAGACTCCAGAGAGGAGGCTTGTGTCCCTGCAAAGGTCGTAATCCCCCACGAGCTGAGCAGACTTGGGGGAGAACAGCCTAGCAGTGTGGTCTGGCCTCTACGTCCTTGGAAATGTGGACACACGGGCAGGAGGCTGCTACGTGGGATGTGACCTTGAGGGAGCTGCGCTGCTGGGGCAGCTGGGCACTCCAACAAGGTTCGTGGGCAGGGAGTGGGGAACAGAAGCCGGAAGACGAGACCCAACACACAGAGATGGCAAGTGAATTCAGACAGCGATAGAAGGCTGCATACCCGTAACAACAAAAATCTCAAGTTGTGCTTTTCTTCTTTTTAAATAGAATGGGTAAGGGAGTGGGAACAAAACCAAAAAAACGGAAGCACCATCAATCGTGAGGAAAAGAAAAGATTAAACACTTTGGAATGTTAACAGATTATGCAGCTAACTCTCTAAAGAGTGTGGCTAGGCAGCTTAGTGAGTTAATTGCTTATGAATTAAAAATAAATTATTATAAAATAGATTTCTGTACATTTTACATACATATAATCTCTCTCGATATGTAAGCCACGTGGTAAGTCACACAGCCCTGGGTCTGATCAATCCCAGCCGAAATCCTGGCCAGTCATCTGGTAGAACTTCAAGTTGAACGGCCGGTAGAACTCGCGCAGCCTGCGCACCACCTCGCGGTCAATGTCGGGGTGGGTCCTGCCCTTGGTCTTGCCCAGGCAGTGGGGCTTGCTGCTGCCCTCGGCCTTCTTCAGGCAGGGGAAGCCCTTGGTCTTGTTGAAGTAGAAGTGCTTGTCGGTGATGATCCTCTTGAGGCCCAGGAAGTCCTGCACGCGGCCCAGCTCGCCGGCGGGGTCGCTGATGAGCCGCTCCCCGCTCACGAAGAGCATCTGGCCGATGGGGAAGTGGCGAAGCCAGTGCTCCAGGTGCTTGGCGTAGATGCCGATCTGGATGGCGCTCCACGATGTATCGATGAGCCCCGTCGTGCGGTTCTTGAACGTCAAGCTCTCGAAGGTGGGGATGTCGGGTCGCTTGGACAGAGTCTGCGTGTAGTCCGAGATGGCTCGGGTCACCGGGTCCCGCACCACCACGATGAGCTTGGTGTCCTTGGACATGGCCGAGATGCGTGCGGGCGCTTCGCGGGTGACGAAGTAACTGGGGGTCTTCTCCATGGTGATCTGGCCCTCCAGGGTCCTCGGCATCAGGTCCCTGAGGGAAGCAAGCACAGCAAAGTTGGCTCAGAAGCTGACACCTCTATGGCCACGTGTATCAACGGCAACACTGCTCATCCTGGCTCCCTCTAATTACAGGGAACAGTGCTAGGAATGTGAAAACACGCAGAAGGAATTTTAGAGCTGCAAGGCGCATGAACATCCCATCTGGTGCTTGGAGGCCAGATACTACCCATGTAAAATAGGGAGGCATCTTCTTCCAAGGCAGAAACCGTGAGATAGGAGTTTCTCTAAATCCTCTCACCGGGGCCACCTCTCCCTTATTTTTCCTGGCTAGCCAGCATCTGGACTCCCCCAAACATCCAATGTCAGAACACAAGGTCCTTGGGCTGTGCACCCTTCCTCAACAGCAGCACATGGGGCTCTCTGAGAATTCACTCTCCACAAGTCCTCAGTAGCCTGACTTCACACGTTCACCAAGCCGGAGCCCACGTGCGCTTGGAACAGAAAGGAAGATGTCCCCCCTCCCCCACCCAGCCACCTCCTACCAGCTTCAACACAAAAACCCCCGACAAGGAAGACCCCGACAAGGGCGCCTGGGTGGCTCAGTGGGTTAAAGCCTCTGCCTTCGGCTCAGGTCATGATCTCAGGGTCCTGGGATCGAGGCCCACATCAGGCTCTCTGCTCAGCGGGGACCCTGCTTCCTCCTCTCTCTCTGCCTGCCTCTCTGCCTACTTGTGATCTCTCTCTCTGTCAAATAAATAAATAAAATCTTAAAAAAAAAAAACCAAACCCTCTCTAGCTTTAAAAAAAAAAAAAGACCCTCCGACAAAATGCCTTTACCGCAAAAAGTACACCCGATGGCCACCAAAGCCAGGTGAAGTCAGATGGAAGCATAAACTGATATAAACTTGCCAAGAGGAAATCCCCAAGACCCAAGTCTAGAAGCTTCCAAAAATACTTTGGATTCCATTTAAAAAAAGAAGAATAAAAGAAAAAAGACCTGCATGATCTCTATCACTGCAGTCACTTTTGAATGAATTCAGTCACTTATGAATGAATGCTAAAGGATGAAGATAATACTGTCAGCACCAACAGGAGATGGGGGCCATGATGCCCATGCCAAAGAGCTGTTTTGTGGCAGAAGTGAGCACAGACAGCAACACAAATGGACAGTGGATGACTGGGCCTTATTTGCTCTCTGAACTGGAGCATTCTACCATGCAAAATGGGAAGGGCATCCACCTACTTCACTCAGTGGTTATGCAGTTTACAAAGCCAGAGCTATTCAGCCCAACATCTGATGGAAGGAGGCTCAGACTTCAGACTGCCTGGGTTCAGATCCCAGCTTTGCTGCATAGAAGCTGTGTTACCTTGAATACCTTTCTTAACTTCTCTGGGTTTCTTTTCCTCCTCTGTAAAAATGAGAGTGAGAGTACCTCCATCCTGGAAATTTTTTTTAAAGATTTTATTTATTTATTTGACAGAGAAAGAAATCACAAGTAGGCAGAGAGGCAGGCAGAGAGAGAGGAGGAAGCAGGCTCCCTACCAAGCAGAGAGTCCAATGTGGGACTTGATCCCAGGACCCTGAGATTATGACCTGAGCTAAAGGCAGAGGCTTAACCCTCTGAGCCACTGAGGAGCCCCATCATGGAAATTTAATGAGGATTAGAACGATTAACAATCATACTATGCTCGGAACACGTCTGACACACGGTCTGTCATTGATATTTACTAGCTACACTTCCTACGATGAATGTCATCAGCATCCCAGGGTTCGAGCCACCACTTATAGCACCTGGTAGGACAAAGCCAGGCACCTGTGTGTGCGTTAAAAGGAAAGGAGATGGGTTAACTAACTGGAGACAAAGTTCTGGCCATGGATGCACAGTCTTCCATTAGCTATGGAATAGCGATTTCTGACTGCTTCCTATACGGGCCTGTGAATTTTTTTTTAAAAAGACAATTTCCACATTATTTCTGACCAAATATTTACCTCTAGGTAGGACATCCGAAACTTCCAGCTTCAAGCCACCCCTAATCTACTGAGACCACAAATCCTCTCCCGGGCACATTTATGGAAATGATGATAGAAAGTTCTATCGCATGAGCCAGAAAGGGGCCACACGCTGGGAGAGCCCCCTCTTCACAGCAAGTCAGAGAAAGAGGTTTTTCCCTTCAGGAAAAGGGCCTCACAGCATCAGAGCCATCCCTGGCTTAGGCTAAAGCTGGATTGACCCACTTTGCCCATCAACCACTTAGGTGAAGTTGCATCGGGCTAATGTGAGCAAGGATTAAACAGAGTTCCTGGTTCTCAAGCGATTTCGAGTTTAACCCAGAGCCAGGGCGAATCTGATAAAGTCTCAAGGCTTTCCCCCCACCCCATGTTAAGCCATCTGCCAACACAGTCTACAGGAGTTGAATATTCATAATCAGAGCGCTACCACCACGACTAGAAGAAATCCAACCCCAAGTTCTCTGAAGCCCCCGCAAGGGGGTAGGTGCGGGAGTCTGTCCTCAAAGAGTCCATCTGACCCAGCATGGGCTTTGGAGTCAGGCTGCTCTGTTCGACTCTTGGAATCCCCCGACTGGCTGTGTGTGACCCTGGATAGGATACCTTCCCCGCCTGTGCCTCAGTTTACTCCTCTGAGCCATGGGGAAGACAACAATGTCTACCACCCTAAGGTTCCGAGAGGACTATCTAGCCAGCGTTGGTACGAAGCCTGTGGCTAGCTGGTGTCAAGAAAATGTTCTCAGTTATCTTCCGTGCACTGCATCTGGGAAAGGACGTGAGGGAGTGACAGCCATCGGGAGTAAGAAAGCACAGAAGAAAACACGTGAAGAAGGCAACAGGAGAGCCTCACTGTCCTCTAGTCCAATTCCCTGAACGGCGGGGCAGATTTCCTGAGCAGAAGGCCTGCAGGGCACCCAAGCCGTTCTGGGTACCACCTCCAAGGGAGCCCTCTCAGCAGAATGCTCTGGAATTTGCACACACATGTGTCAGAAAGCACTCAAAGGGCCCCAGGTTTTTCTCTGACTGTGCAAATGAGACCCGGGGGCCTCGTGCTATGACAGAGGCTGCTCAGCCCTTGCCCATCGGAGGCTCTGGGCTGCTCTCCCCTCGACGTGCTTGCTTGCTTGCGATGAGTGGCTGGTGGGTGAGACACACAACTGGATTTCTCCTGGATTTCTCCATCATTTCCTGCAGTGCTCCCGAGGAGTCCCTTCTGCCGGCCTCCAAGGGCTCTTCATGGCAGGCACGGGCTCAGAGCCAACAGCTCCCCAGCATACCCCTGTGGGCCCACTCGGTGGAGAACACGGCTTGGGACCTGTATGGAGAGTCCCGGCACTGAACCTTTTGGCAACTTACAGGCAAGTCTCCTTTTTCTCCCTACGGCTGCTCGGTTCCCCCGACTTCCAAGTCCTGGAGCAAAATCTTTCTCATGCCCTCTTCCTGGGCCCCTTTACCAGTGCCTTGTCCTGCCCCAACACTCAAAACCTCTCTGGGCACAAGCGGTTCCAGGAAAAATCAGGACATGGCCAAGGGGCAAGACCCCTCCTGTGTGGGCCCCGCGTGCCCCTCCCAGCAGCTCCAGGCTGGACCCCCCCCACAGGCAGGGAGGTTGCTCTTAACTGAGCCACTCATTATGAAAGCTAGTTTCTCAAACTTGTAGTCACAGCTAATAATTAACATAGTGTTTGGGAGCTCGCAGAGGGCATTATCTGATTTAATCCTCACTAGGAGCCTTTGAGGTAGGTCTTGCAATCTCCCGTTGACTGATGAAGCAACAGGCGGAAGGGGAGAGGGTGGTTCTCCTGGAAGCAGGTCACCGGCCTGCAGGTGGACAGCTGGGATGGAAAGTCAGCCCCCCAGAGGCCTCCCTCCCCTTCCTCATCGAGGCCACCTCTCCTCAACCTCCCGTTTCTTCTTAATATGATGAAGAGCCACACACCTATCCTTTTTTTAAACAGACACCTGTATTTTTTCTCTCTCTCTCTCATAGATTAGGATCTTAATAATGGGTATTTCAGTGCTAGAATCAGATGACTACAATCATAATTGTTTAAATATGAGTCAGATTTCAAAACAATAGACCTCTCAGGTTCACATTCTCCCAGCAGTCTGCTACATTAAACGGGGCCCAGAATATGAGTAATGGTGGGAATAACTCTTCCCCTCCAGCAGCCCCAGACCCTCATCCCCTCCCTCCCTCTTCACCAGGTGGGCAGGAAGGGGCATCTCTTTGGTGACACCTACCTAGCACATGTCACCATCGGGTGCTTGTGATAACAATGGGGCTGGAGAGGGAAGTCTGAGGAACATGGAGGCTTATACCATGAGAAGTGCCCTTAGCACAAGCCTCCGAGAACCTGACCAGACAGGATCACCCATGACAGAAAGTAGAAAGGACCCGTGCTTCTTTACTGAAACCAAAGTGGGCAAGGCAGGCAGGTCACCCCATCAAAACCTGAGACCCGGGTGGGGGTTCTGGAGGGGCAACCGCAGGATTTCAACTTGTTTGCGGTCCTTCACATTCTGTGGTGGACAGCTTCACCCGGCGGCCTATCAGGCTCATCTAGAATGCTCTGAACTCCATGCCCTGGTTCCACTGCAGATCCCCGGAATCAGGCTTTTGGTGCGCGGGACCCCAATGCAGCGATCATTTACGTGGTTTTCACGTGCAGCCAAGATCAGAAATCGCTGTCATGCACCTGTCATTTAGTCTGCTGACAACCACAAAAGTTTTTCAGCAAACCCAACAGTTCGTATTTGTGTCAACGGCTTAGAGTGAAGTCTCGAGGTCCCACCCCCTCTGCCGAAAGCATCCCAGGTCTCCAGGCAAGTGAGGGCTGCAGAGAACAAAGCCATCACAACACAGACTATATGGTCTGGTTAAAAGGCAGAGAGAAGGAAAAGGATGTTTGCTGCCCCTAAACACGTGTGTGCACATAGAAATACACACACACACACACACACACACACACACACACACAGTTAGTTATCAAACACAAATCAGGCAGCCAGTGGAAAAGGAGGCAAACTGAAGGAACCAGAAGAAAGATAAGACCAGATCATCAGCAACAAAGGTTAGATGGCATCAATGTAAACAGGAGACAGGAAAACAAACAGGTAACTGGATGGTCTGACTGATGCTTTCGCCAAAGTCTGTGACTCCAAATGAACCAAAATTCTCTTCTCAAAAAAAAACCCTCAAAAAAACAAAAAAACAAAAACACACAACAACAACAAAACCCCAAAACCCAAAAAACCCACGACACCAAAGGTGAATTCATAGCCAGAAATGACCACTGGGCCCTTTCGGGCTTGTCTCCCCATGAAGCAGGGCGGGTCAGGAGGGCGATTGGCCAGATTCAGGTTGGAGGATTTGGAATCTCCAGCCCCAGACCCGGGGCTAACCTCTCTACCTTCACCAGGGAGCCAAGGAAGTGAGCTTGTCACATGCAGCGTCACCTCTCCGCTCCCCCCCCCCCCATTGGTGGTCAAGGTCACAGGGCCTGACCTCGGAGAAGCACAGAGTTTACAAATGAAAGATGTCCCCAGGTCCCAGCCTGGCTGTTCCGGGTCCCTGCTAAAAGCCAACAATTAACAACAAACCTTCAGGCCTCAATGAGCAGGAAATTTGCCTGAGCCAGAGAAGTCCTAAAAAGCCCTGAGATTTCGGATGTCTCCAGCAGCCAGTGCGGCCCTCATTGGCCTGCCCTGTTTCCTTCTCTCCTAGGCTGACACCCCTGGCTCCCATGAAACCTCTTGTTTGAACTGGCAAATGACATAACAATAAAAAGGCCTCAATACAGCCCAGCAGATGCCGGAGACGTTTATGGGCAGCAGATGCGACTGAATGCATGTGAGAGAGAAGACAAAGCTGCAGGCCACTGAGATGGGGAGGGCCCGCTCAGGTCCAAGAAAACCAGGAAGCCAGGGACAGCCCAGAACGTTCGGCCTGCCCCTTTCTCCTCCCCCATTGGGATGAGGTCCTTGCTTGGTTGCAGAAATAATCTCACATTTCCTGAACTCTGATAGAGATTTTTTTTCTTTTTAAAAATTTCTTTTTCGCTTGCATATAATAAATAATCACCCTTGGAGTCCAGCCCGGAATTGCCACCACTCCCAAATCTGCCCTTGAGCGGCCCCTTTCCAACAATGACCTTGAGGGCTTAGTCAAGCCCTCTTGTAGAAGGCCACAAGAAGCCCAAATCCTTATTCTGATACTGGTTTGAGGAAAACACTGATTGAAATCAGAATATGGTCAATTAGGGACTTGGTTATTTTGGACATTATAGATATACTTTTTTTTTTTAAGTTGTTTCCATAAAGGTCTATGCTCCTAACTGACAAGCCCTCCCTCCCCCCGCTCCCCAGCCATACCCCTGACTTTCTGGGCCTCAGCTTCTGCTCATTCGGATAAACTCCTCCAACAACCGATGGTCCCAGGGGCCCAGGCCAGGAATCTGACTTTAGTTTTCCCTCAAAAGCTGAGCCCAGCCTCTGAGAAATCGACACCCAAACCTGAAACAAACAACTGTCTTCACAAACAGAAGAATCACGATTTCTAGGAAAGCATATGACCCCAATGCCAAAAAAATATAATAAAAATAAAGCACTTCATTCATAGTACACGCACAGTCCCCAGTGTGTCTAGGAAACAAGGACATTGCCTTGAAAAGGTACAAAGCAGGCAGAGCGCCACCCGATAAACCCACAAAGCATCAGCAGCTAAACTCAGAGACACTGGGATCCGCAGAGATCAGGAGAGAGCAGAGATGAACAGAGATAGACGGACAGATGGGGAACAACGAGGGTTTTCAGAGTAGTGAAAAACTGTCCACATGATACCGTGATGTGGCTATGGGGCTCTGTGCAAGCACATGGGATGCACACACAAAGAGAACAAGGAGACTGTGACCTGTTCAGGTGGGTTCATCACTTGCAACAAATGTCCCTCTTTGGTGGGTGATGAGGATGGGGAAGGTACACTTGCACCCGGGGGGGGGGGGGCGTGAGCAATTTCGGCCCCTTCTCCTCAATTTCGCCATGAAATCTACAACTGGTCTTGGAGTGAGGGAGCCAGACCAGCGAGAGGGAAGCTGGAGGCTTGGCACAAGCTGAGTACCTCAGTCTCCCCATCACAGGAGAGCCAGCTTGAAGGTTCAAGGAAAGGCAGCACGAGGTGGGCAGGGGAGGGAGGAGCAAGCTTCAAAGCTGCGGACAGTTCTGGAAATTAAAGTCGCTGGCAGGTTTTGGGGACGGGGTGTCTCCCTGACGTTTCGGGGGGCAGTCGGTACTCTGGGGCCAAAGCGTTATTAAAGCATTTTCAAGGGCGCCTGGGTGCCTCAGTGGGTTAATGCCTCTGCCTTCAGCTCAGGTCATGATCTCAGGGTCCTGGGATCGAGACCCACATCAGGCTCTCTGCTCAGCAGGGAGCTTGCTTCCTCCTCTCTCTCTGCCTGCCTCTCTACTTGTAATCTCTCTGTCAAATAAATAAATAAAATCTTAAAAAAAAAAGCACATTTTCAAGAGAAAACCCAGAGGCAAGAGCAGGGTCATCATGGCGCTAATCACAGACGTCTTATCTGTAGACCAACCCTAAATATCTAGCACCCCCAAAACCTCCCCAGTGTCTTTCCATCCGGTGACCCTATAAATCACAGTGGGCCTCAGGGGGTCAAACACACAGGGGTGGCAGCCCATCCCTCCCCTTTCCTCTCTTACAAGAAGACCGGGAAGGAGCTTCTGGAAACCCTGACCCTACACAATGCCGCAGAAGCATGTGAAACTGGAACTTCGGGCTGTCACTCTGGGAAGTTTCTTCTTTAAAGCCACTGGCCACTGGGGGTGGGGGAGGCAGGAGGAGGGGTGGGAGCAAGATGTGTATCAGCTTGGGCCTCTCCTTATCAGGAACCTTCTTCCTTTCCAAAGGAGGCTCAAAGCCCACCGGTTCTGGTTCTGAGAGCTCCCCTTCAAAGAGCCGCATCTCCATAAATAATTATCTCCATTTGGGGGAGATGTTTGCATATCAAAGAACTCCTTGGGGAGGGTCTTTAAATAATTTAAAATGAAACTGTAAATAGTCTTGTTCTCAGTGTCTGGGGGGGGGTGCCGGAAGTGATGTCATTATTCATTATAAAGTTTACTGGGCCTTTTCCCCTTCCTTTTATTTT
>PITA01021337.1:0-32910 GCA_004023965.1 Spilogale gracilis
TTTACTTTCCTTCTCCCACTGTCCTCCAGGTTACCCCTCATGCACCGCAAGTAAGTGAAACCATGCGATACTTGACTTTCTCTTCTTGGCTTATTTCACTCAGCATAATCTCTTCCAGTCCAGTCCATGTTGCTACAAAAGTTGGATATTCATCCTTTCTGATGGAGGCATAGGATTCCATTGTATATATGTACCACATCTTCTTTATCCATTCATTTGTTGATGGGCACCTTGGCTCTTTCCACAGTTTGGCGATTGTGGCCATTGCTGCGATGAACATTGGGGTACATATGGCCCTTCTTTTCACTACATCTGTATCTTTGGGGTAAATGCCCAGTAGTGCAATTGCAGGGTTATAGGGTGGCTCTATCTTTAATTTTTTAAAGAATCTCCACACTGTTTTCCAAAGCAGCTGCACCAGTTTACATTCCCACCAACAGTGTAAGAGGGTTCCCCTTTTTCCGCAGCCTCTCCAACACTTGTTGTTTTCTGTCTTGTTAATTTTGTTTCTTACTCAGAGTTAGTCTACAGCCTTGGCTTAACATGTGGCAGTTTGTACCTGGAGTGAACAGTAGGGGGCGATTTTAGTGCACAGGACCTCAGACTATTTCTACTGATGTTAGAAACCTGCCACTGGATTCAAGGGGATTGAACCTTGTAATTTAAGAACCTGAGATACTTCTCCGTTTTAGAGTTATCTGCTGTGTTGACGAACTTACTGCTAAATCACCTAGCAACAAATATAAAGAAGGGTTGATTGTAGTGTGGGATGATAGCTGATTGGAGAAGACTTTCTCAAGTACCAGATGTTGCTAAGAGTTATTAGGACTTGGCATGAAATATGAACATAGCACCTATTATAGTAACTCATCTGGATCCCCCAAATTTTCATCTTTCTTGAATATAGATGATCTTGTTGATTCTATTTCTAGCAAGTTTACAAAAAAGGAGTTGGTTAAGTTGGGTCAGTCACCCAAATAGTATTTATCACTGTTTGGAGAATGTGATTTGAATAAACATATCTATATATATCTACATATATCAGTATATAAACATATATAAACACACACACACACACACACACACACACACACACACACACACACACACATTTCAAGAGCAGCACAGTGTGAGCCTGAATTTATATGATAGCAATGATTGAACCTGAAGCTGTAAAATACGGCTGATTGGTCATACAGTCTCATATCTCATGCTTCCTGTTCTCAGGCACACAATTTCTTTGGGGAAAGCAAACTGTGAAGACTGAGGCCAAATCAACATGGTGTGGTTCTTGGGTGGTCACCCTAAAAGCAAAGATGCAGCACAAACTGGGACAGCCAGAGCAACACACCAGAAGCAGTTTGAAATGTTATGATTCTCATAGCTTCTCCTACTTCTGCCATCACTGCCAAAAGTATAATGTCTTCTAAAAAGATACTGTTGCTTTTTCAAGATATGTATAACAATGCGAACCAGTAATGCCCACAGCAACGTAATTGTTTCAGATGAAAACAAAATAATTAAGGAGGGAATTTGGTACAGCGTTCTCCCATTTTCAAAATAGATACATTTTAGCCTAGATATGGGAAACAATGAAGTAAAATGGCCCAGTTATTGCACAGATTGAAGAATGAAGAAACCTGTCCAAGTAGAGGACCTAAAGCATATTATTCAGAAGGAATTTGTTAAGATAATATAAATGAATTCAAGAAATTAAGCTAATTGTCATTGGACATCATTTTCCTTGATGTTTCCAATTTCATAATTTTAAGGGAGCCTGTCTCACATTTCTCCTTTCCAGAACGACTTCCCATTCTCTTACAAAGAACTAAAGCATCTATTTTTTTTTAAACTTTCTCCATTCTTCTACATTTCCATTTGGCTAATGTGTTGTATACCTGCTATTTTCATGTATCCTATATGTACTTTAGCTAAAGCAATTAAAGATATAATCCTCGCCTTCAAGACTCTCTCAGCCTAGTTTGGAGGAGAGGCAAGGGAACAGAAGTGTTGGGCGCTGTGGGAAAAGCCCAAAGCTTCTGAAGCAAGCATAGAGCATTAAGGAACACAGAGGAAAGGACCAGGGCGAGAGTGTCAAACAAGACTAATCTAGAGGAGGTGCACGTTGAGCTAAATATGAAAAGCTGGGACAAGAAGGGATTGGGGGAGAACTGAGTAGTAAAGAGCTGTGCTGTGTTTGGGGAACCTAAGGCAATTAATTTTGTCAAGAATGTAGGGTGGAAGCCCAGAACGAAGGGAGACAAGTGAAGCAGTCAGGGGCTCAGGAAGGTCTTGAATAGTATGCTAAGAAGTTGCTGTCTTGGGGCTCCTGGATGGCTCAGTTGGTCGAGCATCTAATTGTTGGTTTCAGTTCAGATCATGATCTCAGGGTCACGATCTCAGGGTTGTCACATCAAGCCCTGCATCAGGTTCCAACTCAGTACTAAGACTGCTTGGGATCCTGTCTCTCTTCTTCCTCTGCTCCTCCCCCTTCTCATGCTTTCTTTCTCGCAAATAAATAATTTTTTTTAAAAAGAAGTTTCTGTCTTTTGCTGAACATATCTTTAAATATGAAGAGATATTAAGGACTTAAAAATCATGATGAGGCAAACCTCCTGATATGGAAGCAAATGATATCTTAATTTACTCCCTTCCTGTATTCCTTCTGAGAGAATGGTTTAGGAAACTGGTTTTACAACTCAAGGATGCGCTATTTAAACCACAGCAAATATTTGAGAAGTATGGTTAAACTAGGTACATAAAATTATTTATATATAATAGAAAACTTATCAAAAACAAGAAATACCTTAAACATCTTACATTTTGTATGAGAGCCCACAACTCAGCCCATATTTAATTAGTCTTACAATAAAGACACTCAGTTTTATTGTCACTCACCTATGAGTATCCTTCTCTGGAAAGCTATCAAGCGACTTCTAAGCAAGTCATGAGTGTATTTATAGGTTTCCCTTCCACATACAATTTTAAACTGTTGAATCTCCATTGGCATTAAATATATTCTTCTTTGAATTGTAGGCATTTCCGGGTAGATTTCCTTTCCTTTGCTGAATTAAAATTCCTTGAGGGTAAGAAACATGTCTATCTTACTTTGCATTCACCAGAACAGAACACCTAGAACAGTGCCTTTCAGGTAGTAGATGCTCAGTAATTGTTTGAATGATTGAGAGCAGTGAAATATTAGAAACCATGGAGTTTCAAGGCCAAATTTCATTTTCATAAGAGATTACATTGACCCAGGCTCATTGGAATGAGAACATTTTGAAAGCAGAGAACATAATTACTTTAATACATGAGGAACACAAATTTCCATCTCAATCTCTGTGTCATAGTTGAGAAGGGGAGTAATGCTGTATGAAGAGATCTGTCATCACCCGTACCACCTCCTCCAAGAAGTCTCCAGGCAACACTAATTGCTTATTTTTCATTATTCCCATAGTATTTCTCTGTGCTGTCTAGAATAAGATTGTGTCTTAGTCATCTTTGCATACCACCTAGTGTTCAGCAAATTTTGTTGAATAAACACATAAATGACTGGCCATGTGACAAGTTAATTTACAGTTTTGAGCCTGAGTTTTCTCTTTTCTAAAATAGGTTTTATAGTCCTTATCTACTCCAGGGAATACCATTCAGTAAGAAAAGTTCCTGCAACTGGTGATAAATGTAAAAAAAAAAAAAAAAAAAAAAAAAAAAAAAATCTTTCCAGGATAGAGTTGGAGTAAATAAATAAATGTAATTGTGGAGTATTTAGCGAAAATTTTAAATGTTTGCTCGCATGACACTTTTCTAAAATAATGTAGCAGATTTTGGAGCCAGGCTGCTGAGGTATGAATCTGTACTTAGACGTTTTTTAGCTCTGTGACCTTAGGCAGTTACTTCACCTCCCTGTGTATCCACCTTTTTTATCTGAAAAATAAAAATAATGATTATATGCACCTCACAGTCATTGAGCTATCTACATGAGTTAATACATGACTAGTGCATAGAAGAGCTAAGCACTCACTACTTTCTAGCCATTATTTTGTCATTATATGTGCATTTAATACTGCACTAGCCACTGTAACGTGACTGAGATGCTTTTGTTCATTTTCTTATCCCCAGCATGTACATGTTCCATAGAGTTCAATAAATGTTGAACACATGAGAGAAAATAGACGCTTTGCACATTGTAAAGGGACATTTTTCCCTTGGGAAAAGTTAATATTCCCAAGATCATCCTAAAACTATTTAAGTCAATTTAGATAAAAGAAACCAGGAAGTATAAACAATGACTAGCAGGCTAGAGTTCTACTTACGGGTCTAGTTTACCCATTTCCAAGGTAGGCTTATCTCAGGAAAAAGTAAGAGGTGGTCAATACATACACTTCCTCCATTCATTTTCAATCCAAAATTCCTTTTTCAATAATTTTTTTCAGCTTTTCAGACTGTGAAGCCAAATCCAGTTTTAAGTAGTCATGATTTTACATATGTCTTAACACCACAAAACCACCTTCTAACATTGTAATGTGGAGGGAGTTCTGGGGCACAGCAGAGACAACCTTGGAAAGGCAAGGAATGAGCAGAAGCACCAGCAGGGAGCAACAAATACTGGGAGCTGAAACTCACATCACCCTTTGGCTCCTGCCTTTCTGGCATTTGAAAGGCCGGGCAGATCTGCGTAGGACCTGAATGAAGTATCAATTTGCCAAATTGGGAGCCACAAGAGTGGCGGCAGACAATAGGATTTGGTGCTCTAATGAGAAGCTGAGTTTTGTGTCCTTGGTAATGACAAAGGTTCCAACCAAACTCTCTCCAGGCTTGGACCTCACACAAGGAAAATTTCCCAGTTCTGCAGTGTTTGAGTGTTCTTGTTTTTAATGTTGATTCTCTTCAAATAGAAGCAAACAATGCTACTCAGCAAGCATCTTGGTGAGACAGAGTGATAGAATTATCCTGGGTAACTCATGGTGCTTGCTTAACTTATTAATCTCATAGGTATTTTAAAAAGAGTAAAACGTGCCATGTCCTGATACCATCTCTATTTGATTTGGTCTAGTATGCTTAGGATCTTGTACTTAACAATGGATAAAAAAGAAAAAAATCTTTATTAGCATCTTAAAAAAAAAAAAAAGAAAAAAAAAGAAACCCAAGCAACTCCTTAGTCTTTCCAAACCAAGGCAAAAAGAGCTGATAAATCTCATCTGCCTAAGAACTGGGTGGTACAATATGAAATTGTCAAGAAGAGATAGAACCAAGAGGGCAAATATATCATCCTTGTGCTTATATCTTTCATTTTAGCTCTAATTATAAAACCTGTGTTTGACCAGGTTTGAAGAAAGAAGGGGATGAGAAGAGAAAATTAGAGAGGAAATACTAATTCCAAAGGAGTGTATATGGGGGATCAGAGAGTCATTGCCAAAAATAACCTCTTCTATACCATATGTAAGACAAAGAGATTCTTTCCAGGCTGGATCCAGTGTGTCAGTTTCCTTATAGTTATGGTAAATAGAAAAACATTCAATTCTACTCTGGGGATAGATTAAGTGAGAGCAACAATACTTAGATCATTTCTGGAACTGGTATGTGGATTCCTCATTAAATTTTACATGGGGATAAGAGGAAGCAATTTTGCAAAGGATTCTGGCAATCGCAGACTGTATAATCTTTTTGAAAGGGGTCTCCTCTTAAAATCATTAAATTTAGCATTTCTAGGTTTTAGATTATTCCTATTAGGGTTAGGTTGGGATTAAGGATAAAGAATAAGCTCTCTTACAGTATCCAGCTCATCTTAGTTGCAAATATATTTCTTGAGCTAATGAAGGAATGCAACCACTCACCTCTTTTCTTCTGCCATGATTCTATCAAGTATGATACATAGAGCAATTTGTAAGTCAGTGCTTTCTTAACACTTTGATCTTTTTGAGAAAAAAACTCTAGAAGAAAATTTGGCTATTTTGATTCTAAGTTATGTGTTATCTTGGTCCTTGATATACTGCCTCCTTCCAGTGACTATTCAGCTCTTCAGTTTATTCCCTTATTATTGAGATATAATACTTGTATGATAACATTTGGGAAGGAGGTTTAGTCCCCTAACACATGCCCTTAATGTCCATACGGCTTTAGAATCTAACTCCTATGAAGGTGAGACCAGTGCCCAGGATATGAGATCAGCAGCTGTTCCTGGGACACAGGAGGAAAAGCCCAAGCAAGATGAATGACAGGCAGCAGATGGCCCTGCTCTTCTCAGGAGCTTTTCAAAGATGTGTCCCATCAATATTAAAAGTAATTGTGAGAAAATATTTTCTGAGTACTTACTCCATGTCCATCCTCATGCCCTTACTTTCATATTATTTTTTCCTCCTTTAATTCTCAAAACAACAACAAACATGTATTAAGGTCATAGTGGCTTAATACTAAAACAGAGTGGAGTCAGACCTGTAGAGAAGAAAAAGCACTTTGGAGTTCTCTGTTCTTTCAACCAGTCACACGAGGAATTTGGGAATTATCTTAAGGGAAGAAAGAAGTAAATGCCTGGACATCTACGTATATATACACTTTCTCTTTATGTATTCCTTTAGTCTAGCTCCATGGCTCCAGTCCTCAATGTGAATATGTATTACTATAGTCCCTAGTTCACATATACTAAATATTAAGCATGATTTAAGGGAGTTCATGATAATTTTGACTACACCAGATTTTTGTTTTTGGCACTAACTCTAAACTTTGATTAATATGAGACTCTACTTCACTCAAAAGAAGCAATTAAAATTTAAAATATAAAACAAAATTCCAGAAACAGTGACTATTGCCAAGTGGTATTTCCATGTGTCATGGAAAGATTGAGAAAGTAATTCAAATAATCTTTTCTAACTTCAGCATCTTGACACATTTGGCTCTGTTGCCAAATGCAGAAAAAGAGAGGGGGATCAGATAAGGTAGAGTCTTCAGGTTCAAAGTTTCTTTAATAAAACTATATTCCTTTTCTAGTCCTATACAGCAGAAGAGAAATCTCTCAACCTTTCTCTGTATCTTTTCTCACCTATAAGAAGGAAAGGTAGACACTTATTTATAAACAGTTAGGTTTTAAAATCTCACTTTTTCCACCTAAGATGAACAGGCTTCTTGGAAAAGCCCCTTCTCTCTTAAGCCTCCCCTGGTAATCTTTTGCCACATGGCTCCATAGGCCAGTGTTTAAGGGCAGGGGCCTCAGGGCCAGGTAAACCAAGGACAGAGACCTACTCTGTCATTTAGTGGAAGTATCACTTTATGCAATTTATTTAATCTCTCTCAGACTTAGTTACCCCATCATACAATGGAGATCATTTCTCACTTCCATGTAGGACCATTCAGGACAATGTGCCTGAAACTCAGCAGACATTCCAAAATGTTTGTTGGCTGAATGGAAGGTAATCACGAAACACAGAGTACAGAAGGAGCACAAGTCAGTTCATTAAACTGCAATTGATATTGTTACTTCCTATCATCCAAATAAAGGGGAATGATTTTGTTTTAAACGTTTCAAGTGATCAGAAAGAACAGATTCAGGAGACATGAGGAAACAGATGAGACTACAGAGTATCAACATCTAAGTAATGGGACAGCATCGTAGAGATTTCATTTGTAAATTCAAATGTTGTCCAGCTCAGATTCTGACATGAAAAGTCACTCCCTTAGATGGCAGCCAGATGCAGGTGCATGGGCACTTCCACACAGCTCTGTGGCTGTCACCTCTACCTTTGGCTTAAACGGTGTTCCCTCAGCATCAGCTCAGCCATGCTCCTCTGGTTCCTCTTCAGGTCTCAGTGGTAACTAGACTCACGAGGACATTCATTTTCATTTCTCATGAGTCTTCTGTGGGGCCCCACCAAGCTCACTGGCTTCCAACTCAACAGTCCAGGAAGGCTAGATTTCAAGGCCCCTGCTGACTATGGTACCATCAGGCTTACTGGGATAGGAGTGTTCTCCAGACTGGTATGGAGCATCCCATTTGGTGGCTTCCTCCAGGAGTGCCAAAGGGCAACACAGCAAGAGCTCCCTTGCCATGCAGCTTTTCTTCAACTTACCTAATTCAGTTCCTGCTCTCCAGGCCCAAGGTCTGAAATGTGCTCTCAGGACACCTATAAAGACCACCGTACTTTGCCGTCTTTCTGTTTTCTTCATATCACCACAGTCTTCTTTTATTGCCTTCATATCATATACTCCTCCATCTTCATGCCAACTAAGTCTTTTTTTTTTTTAAAGTGTTTTAGTTCAGTTTTTTTTTTTTTTTTAAGATTTTTTTATTTATTTGACAGAGAGAAACACAGCCAGAGAGGGAACACAAGCAGGGGGAGTGAGAGAGGGAGAAGCAGGCTTCCTGCCAAGCTGGGAGCCCGATGTGGGACTTGATCCCGGGTCTCCGGGATCATGACCTGAGCTGAAGGCAGTTGCTTAACCAACTGAGCCACCCAGGCGCCCCATCAACTAAGTCTTAATAGACAAAAGGATAGCTCCTCTCTACTCTCTGTTAACTCCATAAACTTAATCCCCCATAGTTGGTATTGATCACTAAATAAAGGACAAAAATAAAGGAATTTTAAAAAAGCACTTCTCTTAGGATGATATCTTGGTTTGCAAGGTGATATTTTTTTCTGCATCATCCTATTCTGTGTATCAGAAGCTAAATATTTCCTTGGTCATAGTCTTTGCACAGCTTTAGAACCAAATTATAATCTTTGTAGATGGACAGCTGTCTTGGATGCTGCAACAGAATGTCTTATACTTGGAAAGACAAGGGGTAATTCTTGGCTATTTCTGAATAATGATTCTGGTTCAAAGTGCAATTTACTGGGCAATTTCCTTTCAAGAGCACCACAGAGACGTTCAGGTTGTAAAAGTATGCATAATATTGTTTTTCAAATGTCTCATCCATTATTTGTATACAGTACAAAATGTGCAAAAAGTAAGCCTGGCTCTTCAAATTCCATGCAGTTATAACTGTGTTGTATAGATACATTCTCAATGTGAAGTCTTTTGGTAACTTTATAATATTGACATTCATCTATCCTGAGCTAAGCTATGATCTCTTTCCCTAAATGAAGCCTTAATATTACACAGCTGCTTTCTCAGACTAAGATTGCTGGTTTTGGTTATGATCAAAATAATAAATTGAATAGGCTGGTTTAATCGCTAGTATTTCATGTACACATCGATGTAGATTTTAAACTAGAAAAGCAGAAAATGAAAGTATATTTTCCTTTGCAGGCATTTGATGTGCTTGGAAGAGTTGAAGCTTACCTTAAGCTCCTTAAATCAGAGAGTTTAAGTCTGCCTGTCTTGGCAGTGAGGCATGAGGAATTATACAGAGAAATTAAAGACTGCACAGCTGATGCTTTGCAAAAAGGACAAGCCTTAATGAGCCAAGTAGACTCTTGTAGGTGAGTAAGTCCATTTCTTCCTCAATGTAACAAGCTTTTTCACAGTTTCCACAACCTGTTAAAAAAAACAAGTTGCATGGTTTTCTTTTTCCTGCTTCTGATGTTTTGCTGAATTATGACATGGCTTAAAAGGATCTATTGAATTTTGGTCACCAGTGATTCTGAACACAGCATTGCTCATCCAGAAGGGAGGCCATATTCTGCGCCTGAGGATCTGAAGATGTGAAAGCTTTTTTTTTTCCCCCTATGAGTTTCTGAAGTGGGGAGAAAGAAAGAACAAAAGAAAAAACAGAGCTTAATTCTCCATGCTTTTCATAGACCAGCACCTCTGTGGGGTTTCTTCCTCCCTTTTAATTCATGAATGTTGTTTTTTGTTTTTTGTTTTTTTTTCCTTTCTGGAAGAAAAATAGAGTACCCAAATTCCCTTTCATTTATGACATTGGTGGCTCATCAAGTAAAACCCTAAATAAAAAGTCCTAATAACAATAGCTCACTTTTTTAAAAATTGAGAGTCCACCATGTCCCAGGCCCTGCGCCAGGAGGCTTAGGAACATTCTGTCATTAATCCTCACAGCAGCTCTACAAGACACACAAGAGTAGATCCCCTTATCCATGAGGGAGTATGTTCCCCCAGTGGATGCCTGAAACCACAGATAGTACCAACCCCCCCACACACACGCGCATGCACACACACACTATGTTTCTTTCGCATACACACATACCTGTGATAAAGTTTAATTTATAAATTAGACATAGTAAGAGATTAACATTGATCACTAATAATTAAATGGAATGATTGTAACAATACATTGTAATGAAAAGTTACGTGAATGTGATTTCTCTCTTGTTCTCACATATCTTCTTATAGTCTATTCACCTTTCCTGTTGTGATGATATGAGATGATAAATGCCTGCATGGTGAGATGAAGTAAGATTTATGACGTAGGCATTGTGATACAGTGTTAGGCTGCTACTGACCTTCTGACGCTATGTCAGAAGGAGGATCATCTTCTGGACCACAGCTGATCATGGGTAACTGAAACTGTAGAAAACAAATCTGCAGAGAAAGAAGGGACCATTGAACTATGGATATTCTCCTTTTATAAACAACCGAGACACAGAGAGGCTAAGTAACTTGCAAAAGGTCACATAGCCAATTAGTGGCAGACTCAGAGTTTGAAATCAAATACATGGGCCCTAGATCCCATGTTTTTAACCAGTGTGCTAGGAGGTTTTTATGAGCACATTTGGTGAGTATATCAGGAGTGGGTTTAGATCTGGGTGGAAATGGTTTCTGTAACATCCTAGTTATATGAGCTTTCATAGTAGTTCCAAGGTGTTTGGTTGCCCCAAGATTTCACAGTATTTTACAAATCAATACTATTTATCCATTTTGTAGGAGGAACTGAAGGTAAAGTGAAATTGTTACCTGGCAAAGGACATTTTTGATTCAGAAGGTAGACGCAGAATAGAAATCCATTAAAAACAGAATTGAAATGCATTAGAATCTCAGTGACAGATTAAAGCCACACATAGCTACGGACCTCAATCCCACACATTACATTTGAGACTTGCTTCCTTTCCTCATCTAATGACTCATCTGTTCAATGGCATGGGTCACCATCATAGGAAGGAAGCATAACCTAAGAAGGAGATTTCAAGTTGCTGACACTGTTGAAGTGAAGGTGGAATTTAGAACATTGGCAACAGGAATAAACACACTGCCAATTTCAGCAGAGGAAAGTACATGTCCCTGAACATTGCAGTGGTGTCCTGGGCTACTGAATGTCAGCCACACTGCAAGGATACAAATGACTAAGGTCCCCATTATCAGACATTTGAAAACTGGTGTGGATAAGAAACTCAAGATTTAGTATCGGAAGAGCTTTATTTCATGCATTCTTAGAACCAAAACAATGCTATGACTTTTAAACTTAACTTTTCTGAACCTGTTTCCTCATCTGTAAAATGGAGTTTTGTTTGTTTTTTTTTAATCGAATGAAACTGTTACTCTAGCAATTAGTTCACTTTTTTTAACCTTCTCTGTGAAGAGTTTAAAAACAAAATAAGAAGAGTCACATGGTTGTTTCAAATAATCACAATAGAGCTGCACCACATTATATTCATTTTCCGGAACTGGAGAAGGTTTTATATGAAATAGGGCAATAAGCATTTATTTTAAGGTAATAAAAAGCAAAATTTAGTATTGAGACAGATAGGAATTTCAGAGGCCTTTAGATCTACCTTTTTTTTTCCTGTTAGTCAATAAATTAGGACTTCAGAAGTTCACATTTATCTGAGACCTTTGTTGTTACTTTTCTGTAACTATTGCCTTATTAGGAACAGATCCACACTGTTTTTCTATCCTGAAATAAAACAATTTTGAAGTTGGAGCAAGCTCAGAAAATAAATAATGGTTGTTTACATGTTTCCTTGCTTTTATATTTTCTCCCTGTAATTAGGTGATAATTCTGAATCATTGCTAAATAATTTATCATCTTTACAAAGTATAATATCTGTCACTTAACCTAACTACACGTTAATTTTAAAGAAATTTTCATGCACTCATTTGCACTTAGTTATGATGCAAATCACTGTGTCTGATAATGGTCAAACGTAGACTTACAGTGAAGTTGAAGTTCCTGACTTCCAGCCTTCCTCACCTCTTCCTAAGCTTCACTTGGCATCATCCTTGAGCAGCACGTCTAAAGACAGTCCAATGCATTCCTTAAGCCACAGGAAGCTGTGGTGATTGGAAGTCCTGGGTTGGAGACCTTGTATGAGAGTGAAGATTTCCATAATTGGACAAAACCAAGAGACCTCCTTATTTCTCTCTATGTAGCTAACAATACAGAACTAAAAAACATACAAGGCCATCTTGTGCAATACCCATTCACCTTTTCCTGTTTGCTAAAATTTACTTAAGATTTATAAGTAAACTTGCTTTAGTGTTGACTCAATCTCTATCTTTGCATAACACATTGTATTAGTTTTCATTCTACCTTGTTATGCTGATTTTAAACTTATGAACCTCATCCTGACTGAGTTTACTGTTGTAGAACCTTAAGTATTGCCTGTTTTGATCTAACGCTTACTATTACTTACTTAATGTTAATCTTCATATTTTTATATATTTTTTAAAAAGATGTTATTTATTTATTTGCCAGAGAGAGAGATCACAAATAGGCAGAGAGGCAGGCAGAGAAAGAGGGGGAAGCAGTCTCCCCACTGAGCAGAGAGCCCGATGTGGGACTCGATCTCAGGACCCTAAGATCATGACCTGAGCCGAAGGCAGAGGCTTAACCCTCTGAGCCACCCAGACGCCCATATTTTTATATTTTATAAAGAAATAAAAATGAGAGTTAATTGGAATTTTGCATTCTCTTTTAACAATTTTCATTTATGTTGGCTACCACTACTTCTGTTGTTTGATATAGTGAATGGTAATGAACTTTAGACAGACCATGTTCATTTGTTCATTTATGTATTCCAAAAATATTATCGAGCATCTTTTATTAATCAGGTACTCCCATACATCTAATGTAGTAGGGGAAGCATATCACATGCTCCCATACTATTTATATTCTAGTGGAGAGAAACGGCCAACCAACAGCTAAATCAGGAAATGATTAACCTTTCCTGCACAGCAATGAGATTCACTGTGGGGAGGGGACCATTGTGGATGTTGTAGTCAGAGAAAGATTGTTCAAGGAGCAGGAGCTACCACACACATAGCTGGGAGATGAGTGGATCCAGAACAACAGCAAAAATGTAACAGAAGGGAGTGCAGTGTGGCTGGAGGAGAGGGTGGCAGGAGAGAGGAGCAGATGACAAGACCAGAGTAGGTGCAAGTTAGACTATTCAAACACTCGCTGGCAAAAATGGCAAACACATGTGCTTTATATACATTAAAAAAATTATAGTCCTTTTAATGACCCTGTGCTATGGGGACTACTATTATCATTGCCTCTTTTTTGCAGATGAGGAAGCTAGGGCACAGAGAGGTTCAGTAACTTTCCCTGCTACCTGTCACACGGTAGTAAGAGGTGAAGTGAGTCCTGGAATGCAGGTCTGAATCACTATGTGAGTTGGCTAGCTCTCTGTCTATTCTTTTCATTCCACTTTAATCAATAACAAGGTCACACGGATTCTTTTTTATCCCCCGCCCCACGTACATACTTAAAATGTACTCTGTGATGATAAAATGATAAAATGCACTCAAGTCTCCCCTTCCCTGGAAATTTTTATTTCTTTCAGTTTATTTAAAAAGTTACTAAACTTATGAATAAACATCGCATATGACATGTCAGCCCCAGGCTTCAAGGGTAGTCAAAGCTATATAAACCTGGCCCTGAATCTCTGGAAGCTTACTAACGCCTACTCAAGAAATGACACAACAAGAGAGTATGCTCTAGGCATGAGGAAGCCATGGGGGTAGCAGATGTTGAAGCCACCTCTTCACAGAAGGGAAACACAATCCCTAGCTTCTAAGATCAGGATAGGTCAAATGAAGGACTTAAGAAGGCCATTGTTCAGTCTGATAGTCTAAGTTGTGTGAAGGCTCTACATGTAGCCAAGATGAACAGAATCAACACCTTCCATATGATAGTTGAATTCCTTTGTGTTGGTCAGCTCTTATCTCATGGATTCAGTTTTCATTCTGCAGTGTTCTGAATCATTCCTTAATTGTTTGACTTGTAACAGTGTCCCATCCTCTTCTAACTCATGACATTGTTTTGAGATTAGCCTTCAAGTTCAACCAGGTGGGAAGCCTTTTTTTAAGTTCCTTATCTTAGTATTTACAAAGTAGTTTGGCTTGATTTGAAATGTTATGATGTGGTATGATATTGAAATAAACCTTTTATCATAGTGAAAATATTTAAAAAAAAAAAACCTAAGTGGAAAACAAAAACAATCCCCACTCTCCAACAAAACAAAGAAACAAAAACAGAAATTTCCTTCGCCTGATAGAGTTATCTATGGTTGCATTTTAGAGGAGTTCTGCCAGGCATTTAAGGACTTAAAATAACTTAAAAAAAAAAGTTTGATGATGCATTTAGATGGTAAATGTCAGATACTGAAATTTAGGATATTACAAAGTTGATTTCTCATAATGGCTGTTAACTCAGCCACTTCCCAAATATTTTTGACTGTATATTAAGTTGTTATTTTTAGAGGTTGAGTAAATGTCCTAAGTACAATCTGAGCCTGGTAACATTGTTTAGGCTTTTTTATAATTCTGAAACTGTTAGTATGGAAAACATGCAAAGTTCACACTTTCCCTTAAATCTAGGCATAGTTAGATTAGGTTCTTATGAAATACCTAGGAGTCATGCACTCCAATATGAATGTATTTGTTCATGATTTTGGTGATACTATGTGAAGTAACAAGCATCCCAGAGTAAGAAGTTCTGGAGCTGCAGAGTCTGGAGAGGAAGGCTGACTTTATGAGCAGAGCGCTGTGTACTGGATGACAGTAGAGAAGTTATCTCCAATTAGAGAGAAAAACAAAAAAACAGAAGGGCAAGGGAGAGAAGTGAGTGGGCCTATTGATTAATAAAATGCTCCTCATAGTGCTGTTTATAATAGTGCAAACCTGAAAACCACCTAAGTAGTCCCCTCAAAATACAGGAATGTTTGAATAGTTTCAGGGCAGGCACATTCTGGAATATTCTAAGTCAATATGAAGAGTGTTTTTGAGGATTCTTTGAAAACAGAGTATCCTCACCATATAATGTCAGGATCCAAATTGTGTAGATAGCCATTTTAACTTTGGAGGAAGAAAATGACTGCAAAGAGAAAAACTTTTTTGGAAGGAAATACGTTAAAATGTAATTTCATATTTTCCAAATAATCTTAAATGAAAATATTGGTCTTTTAGTTCTTTTGTGTCCCTTTTATCTGAGGATTTTTGTTATCAATCATGGAAATTTTTCTGGGATTATCTCTTTAAATATTGATTTTCCATTTTCTCTTTTTTCCTCTTCTTTAACTCCTGGTAGAGAATGTTGGGGCCTCTGGGTCTGCCTCTAAGAACTCTGAACTGACTTCCCTACTTGTCTATTAGGGTCAAAGGAACAAGGCTGATACAAAAGTGAAGGTTAAGCAGAGCTTTATTTCACACCAAGCATCAGAATTTTGCCAACGGGTCAGGATCCTGGATGATCAGGATCACTTCCCAAAAGAGAGAAAGCGGCACTGCCTCTTCTTACAGGCTACCTTTTATAGGGAAAAACCACACTCTGAGCTGACCCAACTGACGTAGCTTGCCTGAGTTAATTCTTTCACTCTGCTATGATGATGAATACATGTAATCCCCACAGAGTGGTTTACCAAGGGATCTCCATTGGTCATGGTCGGGGAGGTTAAGGGGATTAACTGATTGGGTGCTCCCACCTGGTCCTAAGTACCAGGAACTGGCTGCCCATTCTTAATTTGCCTCTTCATACCTCTCAGGATGGGAGGTTAAGAGGCTTAACTGATTCGGCGTCTCCCCCAACCTGGCTCCACCTTTGTTTTCCAGGGGCCCTTTGCCCATCCCCCCCCCCCCGAGCTGTTTTTCTGAGTAAACAAGATGGCAGCCTGGATTCCAAAACTGGACCTAACTGGACCTTACATTGTCATTCTGCCAACTCTTTGCTCTGTACCCTCAGCGAGTCCCTCAGGCTGGTTTTCTCTTTGGTTGTTTTTTTTTTTTTTCTAGCTTTCCTAACCATATTGATTTCATTTTTGAGATTTCTAACTTGTTTTTTATATCTATTTTTGTTTTCTTTCTAACTGTATTTGTTTCAGAGTTTCTTTTATGACGGGTGTTAGTTTTTTCTTTGCCTTTCTAATGATCTCAGGCGTATTTATGTTAAGGTCATTTTCAGATTGCTCTTTTGTTTCAGATTAGCTTTGGTTTCAGGTAGAGGACATTTATCTCTTGGTGGTTGAAATGACTTTTGTTAGGATTTATGGTCCTGATGTGTTTTGAAATTTTAGATTGTACTCTCAGCTGGAGTAGGAGGTACTTGTTCTTTGCTTATTCTTCTGCTCTGTTCTCTGCTCTTGGCTCTTTCCTCCTTAACGGCTTTGCCGAGACTTCGCCTTGAACTTCGGTTACTCCATCTGGCTTGTCTTGTGTGGTCAGGGTTACTCATGGAGATGCTGTGGCTCTCAGAGATGCAGCAGGAGGTCAGGCCAGGTTCCTGACTACCTTGATGGGTCTGATTTCTTGCCCTCTGGAAGCGGTCAGTGATAGCGTTTTCCAACCTTCCTTTACAGGAAGGGAGAACACCCTCCCTATTACTGATTTCAGGTAGAATTCTGGCTGTGGTACCTTTGTGCAGGACACATTTTGCTGTCTGTGTCCTCTTGAGAGTGGAGCTTGTAGCTATCTCTGCCATGTGCCTGGACCAGAACCCGGGAGACCCGTAGCTTCAGCCCCACTTATTATTTTTTGGTGGCGAGGCATTCACAATGTGACTAACTTAAGTCAGAGGAAAAAAATGGTAAAAATGTATATTTCACTTCTACAGAATGAGTGGCACTTCTTTCGAGGTAGGGATGCAAACTAGGCAGTAGCCGTTATTTCCTCCAAAATAAAGATCATAAACATGAAGGGACACTGTTTGGGTCTCTGTCAAAAGAAGAAGCAAGCTAAATATAAAGAAAATATTTTCCTTTTCCATTTTCAGGGTCTGATTTGTTCATAGACAACAAGAAAACTATGATTAGCTGATTCCTTTGGATGAGAGAGTAAGCTGTCAAATGCTTACCATCTGGCCCAGCTCCTAATCCAGATGGGCTGCCAATAGTAATTTATGGAAGGTTTGAAAGCAACTCGCTGTCCTCCGGAAAGAATCATTAGACACATTAACATTGGGATTTACTCCCCTCCCCCAGCCCCAATCTGCAACAGATGTAGAGATGGGGCAGCTGCTTCCCTTCAACAAACAGAACCATCTATTTTTGAGCCAGGAGTCAATATGTCTCTGCTCTTTAGAAAAAAAAAAGTTAAGCATTTTTCCTCCCCCTTCCCTCTCCTCTACTGGCTCGGTGAGTATGGGAGAAAATGCCCCCATGATGGAGTTTCTAACAAGTGTCTAAAGAAGCCCTCACAGTCTGTCATTTCCGAGTATGTGTGATGATTGGAAAAGTCAAGGTCCACATCAAGAATAATCCAGTGCACTTAATGTCAATGCCACAGAAAGGTACCCTCTAAAGTAGTGGCTTCATTTTCTCTCCCCAGTTAAACTTCTCCAGGGCTCCTTTGGTTCTCCTGGGACACACGTGAATCCCACACACATCCCACACACAAGATTCTCGAGCTGCCTGATGATCTCTCACCCCTTTGGCAGCTTTATTGTCATTCCCGTGAAGTTACTTTACCTCTCAGTCATATGGGATCTTGCCCTTATTTCATTACTAATTAAATTCATTTTTATAGAATCATAAATTAATTATTTGAGGTAAAATTACTGAAACTATACTTCACTCCAAGATCTTTTTTTAACTCTGAGTAATTAAATTTCAGAGTTATCATGTTAATCTTTATTAGTATTTGAAGAAAATGACTGACACAAAATTCAAGGCTTCATTTCTTATGTAGTCGGAGAGGCTCTGTCTTAGGGGCAGATGGACGAATTAAAAGGTACTCATTCCACCAACATTGTCTCCCTTCATCCCATCATCCTTGCATGGCTGGTAGGCCTACATTGGACATGGGTAGGAAACCTGCTAATTTATCTTTAGACCAGAGCAAATGGGATCTGACTCTAAAGTCATTTGGTTCTCTTTTTGTTTTGTTTTTTTTCTTAAGATTTTATTTATTTATTTGACAGAGAGAAATCACAAATAGACAGAAAGGCAGGAAAAGAAAGAGGGGGAAGCAGGCTGTCCCCCGAGTAGAGAGCCCAATGTGGGAGTCGATCCCAGGACCCTGAGATCATGACCTGAGCTGAAGGCAGAGGCTTAACCCTCTGAGCCACCCAGCGCCCTCATTTGTTGTTCTAAAGGCATGTGCATTTTATGAGCTTTCATGTCACTTTTTTCTTTCTCATGACAGGTGAAAAAGGACAATGTGAGTCTCAGTCTCTCTTTTTTTCTGAACAAGTACATTAGATCCCTAATTGTTGGTGATAACTTGGTTTTTACTTAATGAATATAGCCTTGAGCATTTGTCATCATCGAGAACGAGGAACTTAGAGTTACATAAATATTTTACCCATTGGATTAGTAAATGGTTTGTTAATTGGCTGATACACATTTCTATTCAAAGAGCATCTGTAGATAAATGAAGCTTGAAGCTTTTAAATCTCACCCCCAGGAAACTTGGCAAACATACTGTGCTTTTTGCCATAAGGTTCTCAAAATATCTTAGAGAAATATTAAAAATCAAACCTTTAGAAAAGAAGGCTAGACCTGTTTGCAAAAACCCATAACTCATCTTTTTCCTCAGGACTGATTGATTTAAACATGGGAACATAATTCTGTGTTACTCAACTTCTGTTATCCTAAAGCCTGAAGCTTGATAACTTCTATCGATTCATCTCCATCGAAAGAGCAGATCCACTTCAAAATGTTCCCAGTTCCTGGGGCTTCTCTGTCAGTGTGGAGTGAACTAATAACTGACTTGTTCCATTCAGCTCTCGGGTAACCGGAGTCCACGAGATGATGGGATGCATACAGAGACGAATGGACCAACTGACCCAACAGTGTTCAGCGCACAAAGAATTTGCTCTTAAGAAACAGCAGTTAACTACCTCAGTGGAAGGCCACCTCAAGAAGGTAGTCTCTTAAATGTGTCCTCCATTGGCTACTACTTAGATGCAACTACTTCCTTGGCAATGCCAGACAGCACGGCACCTGCAGCATGGGCCATAACGGGAGGACAGTGGCACGTCTCCTTTGGCTTCTCTTAGGTTCCACATTGGGGTTTATCATTGAACAGAAAGAGTTATGGTTCACTCTTTCTTAGCAACCATTCCTGTCCCAGGTTGCTAAAACTTGCTGTGTAATCCTAGCCACCATGCCAGCCAGCCCCGAACATGCACACAAATGCAGTTCTTGCACAGAACTGAACTGTGTGCGTACTGGGACTGTGTCCTTGTTTTATGTGGGTCTGTGCCTGGTAGATGCTAATTTCAGTTAACATGGTATCATACAGTACGAGGATGGCACGTAAATACTGAAAATGATGTTGTAGGGATTTCCAGAGATATATTGTCATTGTTGTATTTTATTGAAGGAGGTCACCACAAAGGACATGGTCCTTCTGAATAAGAACATACATATGAATCCTCTTTCTGCAGAGAGGATGCAATGGCTCGGTATGGGCTTCCTAGTTTCAAAGAGGAATAAAACCAAGCAGCTGCTATTTGGCTAAATAAAAAATGACTTATCTATAGCTGGGACATACAGCAAAAACTATCTCATTGACTTTAATGCTAATGAACTCTGATGCCCCTGCTGGATCTCAGATTTTCCATGATATCTTCATGTGATACAGTGGGGTCATATGCCTAACCTAAATGAGGAGAATTAGTAGACTTCACAGGAGAGGACATTAAACAACCACATCTCTGTGCACATTGCCTTCCCACCTGTTATTGACCCAGGAACGTGGGAATTTGAGACTTGTTCTGATTCCTGGGTCCAGGGAGTTTCCAAATACGGCAGCAGCTGTGGTGCCGCATTCCCTGGAGCTTGAGACTCAAGCTAATTTGGTGGTGGTGGACAACACAGCAGGAACTCAGACAACTGTTGCTCCTTGTCTGACTTGACTTGGGAAGAGCCAGCTTGACTCTGGGAAGGATGTTTTCTGGTGAGAGCCAGGAGATGAAGAGCATAACTTGGATGTTATAGAACCCTTTACGTTTACTTTCCCATTGATTCATGTGTATTAAAAATCAAATCGTCATCCTTCACATTCATCAATTACATGGCGCACGTGTGTCCCTGTGTTTTACTGTCACAGGTACAGGATTTGGTACTGTCCCCGGGTCCCTAAATAGAGCGACCTTGTGGGTGATTTAGTGCCCAGGCTTTGGACCTTTACTTCATGATGTGTCTGTAAACTGGGCTCCTTTCAACTTACAGTGGGTGGTTGTGAGTTAATTAATCAGATAAATTCATCTCTGCTGATGTGTTAGCAGGTACGTTCTCCTTCTAGGTAATATCGGTGATAAATTCTTAGAAAATGTGGATGATTGTTTATATCTCATTGTTATTAATAAAGTATATGTCTGTTAATAAATATATGTCTTTAAACATATACCCTCTCTTAGTGGGTCAGTAGTATTACCTCAGATGAAGAGCAACATTATTAATTTAAACATGACATCCCAAAACATTTTAAACTATTTTGAGTTGAAAATTGGTCTATCCATATAAAGTACAATGGGAATGGAGAGAGTAGTATTTATCTTTCCTATACATATGCAAACATGTGTGCAAGTATTATTAAGACTGCAATGTATTCTTTATTGCTAAAGGTGAAAATGTCAATTCAGAAAATCAATCCTGTACTTTCCAATGCAATGGATGTCGGCTCCAACCTTTCTGAATCAGAGAAGATTTTGAGTAAATACTTGGAACTAGATATGCAAGCTAAGGTAAATTAAATAGGAATTATTATTATGGTTATGATTTTGTATATTTCTTCTTTATATTTAGTGGCTATCTCTTCTTTATATTTAGTGGCTATGAAGCTTAATGCTAGCTCTCTTGAGGGTTGCAATTCTAAATTAATATTGTGCTAAATAATGGCTTAAAACTTCTATTAGGTGTATCTAAATTATTTATACTTATATATGCATTTATTAGGGTATTTGAGCTCTGAAACTTTGTCACCTGGTATTAAACACTCATTTGGCCCCTTTTCCTCACCTGGGAGAAGTTAGCAGCTCCTTTTGGGATGCCAGAAAGAGTGCTTTTCTAAGACCATTTGTGATTTTCTGCTAGAGTAAGTTATAAAAGAAAATTCCCAGAAGCAACATGCATTAATGCACAATTCCAGGAAGCAAATAAAAACACGATCTTGTTGCAAGCCCCACATTCAGGGCAGAAAATACCCTCCTCTTTCCAGCACCTTCTCTAGCTCCTCCTCACCCCTTTCTCCTAGGACTTAGGTTCAAATATATTCCTGCTAGTAACTCCATATCTACACTGAGTCCCAGCTGGCCCCAGCAGATATTTAGAAGGTGAGTCTAGCACCTGTCCTGGCTCACCCCAGTCCATAGGCAATGGCCTTCTTATTCCCTCAGTTCTCAACTGAGATCTCCTTCATGTTTGGGAACTCACAGACAAACCAATTTTTTAAAATGAAATTTTTTAAAAATTTATTATTTCAAATGTTTAAAATAATACATATGTCTGAATTCAATTTCATTTTTTTCTTATTTTAAAAATTTTAGAAGGAGGGAGGAAACAGCATGGGGGAAAACTCCCCTGCTTCCTCTTACCTAGAGTGCTTTCTGGAAGCAACACTTGGAAATGAAAATTAGCTTCATTCAGTGGAGTACTTGGGAAGCATATTAAATACAAGCAGGAAAGCAATTCTTTCTTGCTGCAAATGACAGGGAAGCTTTTTTCTTTCGTTTTGGCTTGATTCCTAGCTCAGCCTCACATAAAATTTTGCATAGCTCTTTCTGTGGCAATTGTAGATGTAATGCTTACCCTACCTGCTTAGCCATTCTATCCATGAGATTTTACCTGCCAGAAATTGCACTCAAAAGAAAATCCAGAAGAGCAACCCTGTGGGCTATTTAGATTTCATGTGTAACATTTCCCCTACCCTTGTTCAAAACCCCTTCTAGATAGAGATTGAAATAAGACTGCATAAGTAACATGACATTTTTTATAAATTAAACAAGGAATAAACACTTTCTATAAACTTGCCATCTCTTGTATAATAAAATTAGTTTGAGAATTTGCTAGAGCTATTGTTAAATTTCTTAAAGCAATCCTCATGTGTAATTGTTAACTAAATTACGCAAAACATTTCTGCCATTTTGTTTTATAATTTTTCGTACCAAACAGCCTTTCTTCTCTTTGTGACACAAAAAATAGAATGCTCCA
Organism: Spilogale gracilis; assembly: GCA_004023965.1. Taxonomy (NCBI): domain Eukaryota; kingdom Metazoa; phylum Chordata; class Mammalia; order Carnivora; family Mephitidae; genus Spilogale; species Spilogale gracilis. The sequence continues at coordinate 22,476 of PITA01021337.1, forward strand.
AATGAAAAGCAGAGCTGATAGAGTGAGAGAATAATTTGAGATGATTTTCATTTTAAGATAACTTTTTTTTTTTTAAGTTTTGAGAGTTGTGCCTTTCTTTCACTGAGAAGAGTTCTGGTACAAGTTCAATTAATAACCGTAATAGATGGATGTACAGAAGGTAATGAAATGTGAATGTTCATGATTCCCCTGTCAGCTTCTGACCCCCTGTGCTTTGCTTTCATAGGAGGCAGCACATGAATTAGAAACAGCTGCAAAACTTATGACAGAGAAAAATGAATTTGAGCCTGATGAAGTGGCATTGATTTCTTCTAAAGCTAAGTGGCTAGAGGAAGAATTAAAAATAATTGGCCAAAGTATCAGCTCCAGGTCACAAGTCCTGCAATCTTATGTGGCATTTCTAAAGTCCTCTGAAGAGGTACGGTGCCTACACACTGAGCGTCTTCAGAAAGGTGACCTCTGCTCTTCTTCCTGCTTTCCCTGGGGACAGAAGACCTGATGGGTAGCCCCATATTCTCTGCTTCCATGCATGTACTCACTTACTGGCCTTTTATTCTCCAAGGCACCATCTAAGAACTCAAAGTGTAGGTTTGTTTTCCTAAAAAATAATGCAAGTGTTAGGTGAAGATATATTCACAGATAAGCAAGATTATTGTGTTGGAACATTTTTTATTATGGTCTGCAAGCATTTACAATATCCTAAGCACAGAACAAAATTATTTTAAAATAAGTCATCTTTCAGCATGGATCTCTTTGACTACTCAACAATTACTGCAATTCATTTAAAATACATACACAGAATGAGAAATTACAGGCTTTGGGGTCAACTCAAATCTGTCGTGTCTGATGCCTTTTGACAAGTTTACCTCAGAGAGCTTCTTCTGAAGCACTATTTCGACAGGGTTGTACAGAGAATCTGTGAAATTCCCTCAATAGACTGTGATTCCATCTTTCAGAGGTCCCAGTCTCTGGGAGAAGATACCAGTAAGGGAAAAGGAGCATGCACATTCCACTGCTCTCAGGGAGGCGGGCACTGGCCTAGTGGGAGGTAGAGCCTACACGGTCCACTCCAGGGTAAAACCAACCAAAGTTAGGGAGCATGCTGGAATTCTGTTTTCTCCTCCCGACCTTCCCACTTCTCCCCCTCTCCACTCTCCCTCACCACTATCCTGCCTAAGCACCTCTCCACTGTCAGCTCTTGTTCCGTAATGTTCTGAAACCTCACCACTGGGAGGAAGGCCATGCCCAGTCCCTGCAAATCTCAGGTAGCCAGTCCTCCTGTTCCACGTCTTTACCCCACCTTTTGTCACCTAAACTTTTATTTAGTTTTTCTTAGCCCTGAACCCTTATGGTTTGAGAGAGGTTTTGCAATTGATAGGATTATCCCATTGAACATTTTTAGTCGGAACTTGAAATGGTGAAGGTACAAAGAAATGCTGTTTTCTGTGTTGTCATTGCCAAAAATGCACCTGCTTGACTTCTAGTTTGGCATCTAGTTCCATGGCCCACTCTGGTCTTTGGGACCCAGAAACTCTCTAGGGCTGGATCTTAGCTTTGCCAGAAATACTTTCTCAGGAGGACCTCATGGCCCTCTACCCTGCCTGCCCTTACTAAATCTCTTTTCCTCCCCTCACCTCCTTTGGCGGTGCTCTCAGTCTCACTCTCTGACCCCCTCAGGCTTTCCTTCTTGCCTCACCAGCTCCTGGTTATTCACTTCCAGCCCACTCCCCATGCTGTCATTGCTACCATCCACTGTGACTCTCCCTGTCAGTTCCCAATACCAGGCCAACCCAACGCTCTGTTTATTCAGCTTTCAGATACTCCTACGGAAAATCATAAAATTGCACCGATCGGCACCATTACAATGTATGGGTCTCTGCCTCCCCTGGGGTCCCCGTATGCTCCCTCATTGGTGCCCATTCTGTAGCAATTCTCAAGCATCTTACCCCAGTTTCCATCCCTAAATCTCAACCGATGCCCCTTCCTCATATGTGACTGACACATATGACACAAAAAAACCTTGGCCTCCTTTGACTTCCAAACCTATTGACACATGGCATCCCCCAGTTGCCAATAACATGAAGCCTCTATTTGTGCCCAACACAAATCAGCTGTCAGTCCCTGCCTGCACATGCCTGTGCCCTTCAGAATCAAGCTTCAGCTAGATCCATCCCCCAATTGTTCAAATCTGCATTTTGCCTTGGTTCCTTCTCTTGGGGATACAGGCATGGCCAGTGGCGCTGCCCTCACCAAAGCTGCTGCTCTGTAGGTCTCCTTCCCTTCACACCTGCACTCTCGGAATGGGGAGATGACACTTTTCGCCTCTGCCTACCGGTCCTCCCCAAGCCTTGCCCCACTGCTTCTAGTGTATTCCCTCTTCAGTCCTGCCATCTGCCACCTCCTTCCCTCTATTGAAAGTGTTCTGGTAAGTTACTTCCTAGTGGACGAATGAGATGCTATATTTTCAGTCCTCATTCTCATTAATCTCTCCACCACATTTATTTAACTCTTTTGCTCTCACCTCCTGTGACTTTTTAAAAGGCAGATTTGTCAAAGCAAAATTTATGGAGGTTAAAATTCCCCTTTATAGAGTGTGAGGATTTGGGGTATATTTATGGAGCTGTGCAGGCATCACTGTGCTCTCCAGTGTTACTATATTTCCGTCACCCCAAACAGGGGCCTGCTACATCATTTTAGTCAATCCTGGCTTCCATCCTCCAGCCTCAGGCAAGCACGGAAATGCTTTCTGTCTCTGTAACCTTATTTGGATATTCACGTAAGTGGCGTCATCTTGTCTACTTCTTTATTTGTTTCTTCTCCTTTTCCCTCATTTAGTTTTCTGTTTCTGAGGTGTAGTGGGTCATGGAGCTCTGACCTGTGCTCCCTTTTAGACATTCTATACACTTTCTATACAAAATCACACCCCTGACTGTGGTTTTAATTCACTAATAACTCAAAACTGGTTCCTCAGCTCCCATTCTTCCAAGCCCCAGACCAGTGCTTCAAACTTCCGATCATACTAATTCTTTGTATATCATGTAGGTTCCTGAAGTTCAACAAAACACAACCAGTTATCTGTTTTTCAAATGTGTTCTTCTATGTCTTGGCATTGGATTAATGACTCCATCAGTTCTCAAGAGGCCTGTGTAGAAGCGTCAGAGTCTTTTCCAAGAGCTATCTCAATAAGCACTTATTTTGTATGAAGTCCCATGCTTTTCAATCCTGATTTCATTTATTGATTTGAAGATTTTATTCAGTTATTTGAAAGTGAGAGAGGGAGCACAAGTGAGTAGGGGGAGGAGAAGAAGTAGACTCCCTGCTGAGCGGGGAGGCTGAGGTGGGATCAATCCAAGGACCCTGGGATGGTGACCTGAGTCAAAGGCAGATGTGTAAACAACTGAGCCACCTATGTGTCTTCATTCCTGATTTCGTTTAATCCTCATAACATCTCTATGTTTAGTTACTATTATCCCTCTTTTACAAATGTGGGACAATGAGACTCTGAGGCGTTAGGTATCCAAGATCAAACAGCCAGTAAATGTCAAAGCTTAAATTTAATCCCCAGTCCCTTCCCTTTTGTTTTTTCCTATATCAAAGACCATGCTATCCCTTGTTTATCTATAGGAAAAACCTTAAAGATTTCTGAATTCTTCTTCCCCTCCACCTGAACCATCACTTCCTCGGTTCAAGACCTCACCATGTCTTGCTCAGCTTAAAGAAGTTGTTTTCTGCTTGTTCTGCTTCCTATAATTCTCCACCCCTTGAAAAAAATGGTCATTCTAAAGCAAATCTGATCATGTTAACCTCCTGACATTAAGGTAATATGCCGAATATATTTTGTGAAACAAATTATGAATAACTTTTTCCAAAAATGAAGTATTGAAGTTTATCATTAATTCCCTTATACCATAAACAGATTCAAGGGAATTCCTATAAATGGCATCCTTCTCACTTGTATTCAAGGCTTCTTTGAGCCATTGGAGAAGGAGGATGAATTAAAATTTGTTTTGAGAGTTGCACAAAACCGACAGCCCACCCATCAGATTGACACCCCAGCGTGTAGCCTACCACCCCCACCCCTAAAGTGCTGATAGTTGTCATGCTGATTCTGAACTATTGTGACAGCTATCAGTTGTTTCAAACTAAGGATAATCCTCACATCCTGTTGGTTAAGGTAGAAAACAAGTTGAAACCTGCTGGCCAGTTTTACCACACCGTGATCCCTTTAGCTTCTTTCTTAAGCACTCAGCTGCTGCATCCTGAACTTCACTCAGACTATGATCTTTAATGGCGCTCTGAACCACCCAGTGTTTTCATTCTTGTTAACCCTTCCATCTGTGGGGCGCCTGGGTGGCTCAGTTGGTTGGGAGACTGCCTTCGGCTCAGGTCAAGATCCTGGAATTCAGGGATTGAGCCCCGCCCGCATCGGGCTCCCTGCTGGGCTGGAAGCCTGCTTCTCCCTCTCTCACTCCCCCTGCTTGTGTTCCCTCTCTCGCTGTGTTTCTCTCTGTCAAACAAATAAATAAAATCTTTAAAAAACAAACACACAAACAAACAAACCTTTCCATCTGGGATCCCCTTCTATGGCCTTTTACCCCAGACAATTCTGAAAGACACAGATCAAAGGTCACTTCCTTTGGGAGGTTCTTTCCCTGTTTACTCCATGTAGAGTTGGAGATCCCACCTCAGCAGGCCCACAACATTGTGTGTATACTTGTCTTTGTGTTACCATAAGTTGCTTATGGTTCTCTTTCCCCCAGAACTATCTTTGGAACCCAAGGAAATGAATGCTTAATTCTTACCAGGGAATTTTAGGAAACTCCATGGAGTAGGTAGGATTTTCACTAGTTTATGAAGGATGAGTAGGAGCTGAAAGTTATGGAAAGCTCACTCTAGGTTGAGGAAATAAGCATCAGCAAAACAGAAGCATGAATAAATGGAAAATGGGAAATGAGGATAGAGCTTCTGTTTCTGAGCACCATTTGCAGTCCCATCTATTAACTTCATTTAAATGATGAATGATGTTAATATATTTAAAATGTGATGACTAACCATTGCCTGAAATTTCTTACCTTGTTTAGATGGCTTTTGGTAGTTATGAGCTTTTTGAGTCTTGTTCTATTGGCTATTAAATATTATTCAAAATGCATAAAAGCTTGTGTCAGAATGTTTCTACTATTTCTACATGACCCAATTACATGTTAATCTATAGTTCTATAGGTGCAGTTTATTTTCTACAAGCTCTGCTCAAAGAGAGTGATTTAAAATAGTCTAGTACTGCTAGCAATGGTTAGCAAATGAGAACATATAATTTTAAGCAAGTGAAGTAATGTACCTCAGTAAGATAAGCCTATGGATGCAGCTTAATATTAATGCTTGCACAGAAAATTAGTAATTGTTTGTATGCCATGCCAGGAGCCAGCCCCAGCAACAGTCAGGGTCCAAGGGTGAGAGAAGGCATTGGCGCTTTTGAAATGAGGAGATCAAACTCAAAGGTGGTGTAGGGATCTCCTGAAAACACTGTTCTCAGGGCTCTTTATTTATAGAGAGTTACATGTTTTTTCAGGTGGAAACCATATGAACAAAGAATTTCTTTAAGTGATGGATCATCAATCTTGAGTGACAATAGTGATAATAGTGTTTTTAGAGGGTCCATGCAAAAACAAGATGAGCTTGTTATATCCTAATTTATCGAATGATTGATCACAGGCAGGCATGTCCTGAGCAACAAAGGGCTCCTGAAAACCCTTATCTCATGAGAATGTTTTACTACTCCCTAGAGGTGAATGAGTGGTCACACAAAGAGGAGGTTGCAATATCTAAGCCATTTATGTTAGTAAAGGTTTTACTAAGTTTTAAAGTAAGTATGTTGTGCCCCCACAATCCTACAATTATCAAGCTTTGTAAGGATTGGCATGACTCTCCACGCCTTGGATGAGCGCTTGCCCAGGTGCACATCCCAGGGACACAAAGGACATATTGCCCCAGCCCACAGGGTACGTGGCTTTCCAGATTCTTGGTGGGGAAAACCTGGAGGGACTTTTATCCACATTCATGGGTACCTCCACCAAAGTTTTTGGTGGCTTGCAGCATGGCGGGAGGGGCGGATCATGCCACCCCCAACATTTGTACTTTTTCATTCTGGTTTATCATCAATTAGAAGGAAATTGTGATTAATAATTATAAATAATTTTTCACTGGCTTACATTTCTTTCTTTCTGATTTATATTCCCTGGTTGTGTGTGTGTGTGTGTGTGTGTGTGTGTGTGTGTGTGTGTATCTTACCTCTGAATTATAAAGCTCAGCTTTAAAGGGAACTGCACTGGTCTTTGACACAAATTGTCCCCAGTTGCAAAATATGCACATATGCAATGCATAAATATGTTTTTGGCTCTGGTAACGAGGTCTTACGAGTAACAAATTTGTCAGCTTAATTTGCTACCAAGGGGTAGTCTTATCTGTCAACAACCAAAATACATTTTCATGTCTTTTCAGTAAATTGACAATGTCCACTAAAAATTTAAAGAATTCTGAACTGTAGTTTCTGTTTAATTTTTACATAGGCTTTTATTAGAACCTACTGCTATTTTTCTTTAAGAATGTTTTTAAGTATTCTTAATTTTCATTTATATTCTCCTTTTTTTTTTTTCTTTTTCTTTTAGGTAGAGGAGCAGTGTCAGCGCCTAAAGGAGTTTTACCAAACTGAAATCCTACAGAAGGAAGAGGATGATGCTGAAACCAACCATCGATTGGACTCAGCTGAGAAACAGTGGCAGCTATTTTTGAAGAGGAGTTTTTTAACTCAAGATCTAGGGCATGAGTTCCTTAATTTAATAAATATGGTAAGAATGGCATTAAATGTGTTACACCTTCTGCAAGGATTCCCTGTCAAAGTCAAAACCATAAATTCAAAATTCCATCTCTCTGCTAATCAGCCTTGCTGGTTTAGGACGTTGGTTTTGGTTTTATTATTATTATCATCATCATCATCATCATTTTTTTTTTAGCTTTATTCAACCTAGAACAGTCCTAAAGCTGAGCACTTATATGCTTATCTGGTCTTAGACCTCATATCCGTTCCTAATGAAGGCTATTTTACCCATTAAGAATGAAGAGTGACTATAACTCAAATACAACATTGTCATTATTACATCGTGACCTCTGTAGAAGTCCATCTGAAAGTTCTGTGTTATTTTGAGAGCGTGCAAAAGGTTCTTACAAAATTTCCAGGGGTTAAAGACAACATCTATGGTGAATCATCATTTGAAGAATTTCTTACTATAGCGATCTTTTCGTAGTGAAGGGCCATTGTATTTAGTAATGTACTCTAAATTTTAGTTGTCTGCCAAGAGCCGGCCCTGGCAAGAGTCTGTCAGGGTTCCCTGAAGGTGGTGACGGAGTCGGCGAAATGAGGAGACAGGACTTGAAGAGTGGCGTAGGGGATCTCTTCTCCTGAAAACTGTGTCTTCAGGGTTCTTTATTTAAAGCTTTTTAGTTACATCAATCTAGCTTTAGGCAAACAGTTGGTTCTGTCTCTCTTGCTCTCTCTGCTTCTGTCTCTCTTGCTTTCTGCTTCTCTGTTTCTGTTTCTCTCTCTGCTTCTCTGTCTCTGTTGCTCTCTTTTTCTCTCTCAGTCTCTCTTGCTCTCTCGAGTGCTCACCCCACCCCCTGTCTCTCTCACGTTGTCTTTCTTGACTGTCAAGGGTCCCAGTCTTTTATTATTCCCAAGTGAGGAAGTTGGGTGGTGCAGTTAAATCTTTAACTGCTTTTGCACCCACCCTAGAGACAGGATTAGTATTGTTTCTGCGGGGTACAGAGTGATTGCTTAAACTCACAGAAGTTGAGACCATTGAGGCAGAGGGAGGGATCAAGGAATACAGATAAGAGATACAGAGATATGATTACCAGGAGGAGGATTAAATGGAACTATATGTCTTGGATAACCCGGCCCACAGGATAAGTGGCTTTCCCGATTCTAGGTGGGGAAAGCCTGGAGGGGCTTTCATTCACCTTCACGGGTACCTCCACCAAAATTCCTGGTGGCTTGGGCCTGGCGGGAGGGGCGGATCACGCACCGTCCCTGACAGTTGTCGAATTATATCTGTAAAATATCCTAGAATTTTTATATCTCTGACCCATATAAACTTCTCTACAGAGTTTTTAAAAAAATGGCTAATCCACTTCTCCTTTAGTACCACAAGTGTCTTCCTAATGAAACTGCTCTTTTCATTGTACAAAATGCCAGCTACTCGAAACCTTCCTTTTTTTTTTTAATGTTAAAGCCAAATCTGTCTTCATATCTGTTTCTAACCCTCTGTAACTACACAGGGGGAAAAAGTGTTCATATTTCAGTCTTTTCACACAAGAAAGTCCTTCAAACACTGAAAATAGTTGCTATGTCTAATCTGGGTTTTTCCGGTAGCTAACCACATAGAAATCCTTCTATCACTTATGATATAGTTTCGTTTCTTTTTCCATTCTAATTCTCCATCCAAGAATTTTGTATGGTTTGTCAGTCATTCGTAAAATGTAACCAAAAAGTGAGATCCAACTTCAACACAAAGGAGACCTAAGATTATGCTTGCATTTTTTTAAAGATTTTTTTTATTTATTTGTTTGACAGAGAGAGAAATCACAAGTAGGCAGAGAAACAGGCAGAGAGAGAGGAGGAAGCAGGCTCCCCACTGAGCAGAGAGCCCGACGCAGGCCTCGATCCTGGGTCTCCAGGATCAGGACCTGAGCTGAAAGCAGTCGTTTAACCAACTGAGCCACCCAGGTGCCTCTCTGCAAGTATATTTTTAATAAATGTGTCTAGGGCTAAGTCGACTTCCCAATCCATTAAGCCATCCCTTGATTAACCCATTTATTAAACAGTCACAGACAATTTCCAACAGTACTTCGTTTTGACCACTAACTCACCACTTTTTTCCTAAGTCTGTGGTGAGAGAGACAGCTCACATGAAGGCTTCCCTACCAAGTATGCTACCAATTACATAAGTATAATTTGGCATAAATCAAGTTGACTCTTTGTGATCAAGTAATTCTTTCCAAAGCATTAATTCATGATAAACTTATTGCAGTGGTTTTCAGTGTAAGGCTTACCAATCTGTAAATGATGTAGCCTACTCTTTTTCCTCTTGTGAAAATCAGAACATTTTCCTTTCTCTACCTTCCTGGCCCTTCTCTTATTTTCTGTCGATTTGCAAAGATAACTGATATCTGCAATTTTCCCAATACTCTGAAATGTGATGAATCTCAGTTGGGAGTCTGAATTCATTTGGAAGGGTTAGGTTCTATAACTATTCTCATCCACTTTGAGCTACGGTTTTCTCTTTATCTATTCTATCTCCACCTTTGCTATTTGAAGACTATTCTTATTAAATCTATGTGGGGAAAAATATAAATATTAAGTAGTGTTAATTTATCTAATGCTATTCTTAAACATCAGAGAAAACTTGCTATGCAATTCGCCCATGTTCTTACCTTATACAAGTCTTTACTGTAAAAACTAATCAAGTTATTTTTTTTATTTGGAACATTTAGAACATGTATTATCTTTCTATCATCTCTTACATTTTTACTTTTTCATATAGTCTTCGATCTCTTGATTGTATACTTCTCCAGTTTGTATTCACAAGGAAATTCAAATATTTGCAAACTACATTTTTATGTCTATCCTTTTTATTACTAATTTCATTTCAGAAATTTATTTTTCAGTTCTGAAACTTCCAGTTGGATCTTTTTTTATTAGATTTCAATTGCCAGTGAAATTCTCTCTCTTCTCCTCTCTGCATCTCTCCTATACTTTCTTGACCATGTTAATTATGGGTTTTTTAAAGTGTTTCTCAGCTAATTCTAGTATCTAGGTCTGGAGTTGTTTCTGTTGTCTACTTTTCTCTTGGTTGCCAGTCATGTAGTTTTGTTTTGGCAGGACCCATGAATCAAATCTATCAAATCTTAGTTGTTATGTATAAAACACATGCTTTACCCTGAGACCCTTACCACTTTCATATAATAAACTCCTCTTTGTTGATAAGAATTAAGATCCACATAATAATTTACTTTATTGGTTCAGTGACATGCTGAAATAAGAAATTGTTGGTAAAGCAAATAAAGCACATTTTTAAATTTTTTAATTTTTTTTATTGTTACTAAATTTTTTTTCCAGTGTTCCAAGATTCATTCCCCATTCCCCACACCCAGTGCTCCACGCTTTAGGTGTCCCCAGTACCCACTACCAGGCTCTCCCATCCCTCCACCCCCCTCCCTCCAAGTCCCTCAGTTTGTTTCTGTGTCCAAAGTCTCTGTTGTTTTGTTTCCCTCCCTAGATTACCCTAGTTCCCATTTACTTTCCTTCTCCCACTGTCCTCCAGTTTACCCCTCATGCACCGCAAGTAAGTGAAACCATGCAATACTTGACTTTCTCTTCTTGGCT
>PITA01021338.1:0-32858 GCA_004023965.1 Spilogale gracilis
GTTAAATGTCTTTGTTCCATTCAGATTATGATCCCAGGAGTCCTTCAAGACAGGGACTTTAAGAAATATTCCCAAGCAACTGCCAAAACTCTCTTCTTTTCTGGGAAGTTTTGTCTTCTCTGTCCCAACATGGACTGCCTATACCCCCTTATTGGTGGGAAAACGTGGCATCTGCTTCTCTGCTGGAGCTGATGAGCTCCTGAAATGGGAACCCTTTCTCTGCCTCCCCATCTTTCTGCTTCCCCATGTCTTTTCTGCTTCCCCATCCCCCTTCTCCCATTTCTGCATGGCCTTGGGTGGGACTGCGTTACTGCGTTTAGACCATCCTTGGTGCTTCAGGCACCGAGGGGGCTCCTCCCTTCACTGTCAAGGAGGAAGAAGAGCAACCCCCTGTACACACCAGCACCCACTCCAGATGGCCCCACCGATGTCTCAGGTGAGCACTGACCTTGGGGAGGGGTCCAGGTGGAAGTAATCCAGTATGTGAACTAAGTTACGTTTGTTGGTTTAAGTTAGCAGTAAACATGAAACTTTTTATTCTATCAAGGGTTACTGTCAAATAACCTCGTGGTATCTTTGTTGCAGTTTGTTAGCAAAAAGATGACTAAACTGATGGTTAATTGTCTGTCTCAAGGTTTTCTTGGATAATTGTTAAGATAGCTTTCAAAGGCTTTGGTAAACTAGAACTTTTTAAGTTTTGTTTCCATGATAAATGGAATTAAATTCCTTGAACATCTAGGTCTTTTCCAAATACGATAAAGTGTTAAGTCATTAATTGCTGGACAGAGGTTTGTGCTCTTGACTTTTTATTGCAAAGAAACTAAGGTTATTTAAATCTGTTGGTGGGCATGTTTTGTGCTTAACTGATTCATAAATTTGCCATCTAAGGAATTCTGGTGTAATAGTTCACGAGTGGTTACTCCTTAGTCTTCACTGGAGATTAAGGTTTCTCAAGAGTGCAGAATTCTGCTGACTGTGACGAAGAGTGATGGAAATAAGGGAAACAACTCTGTATGTGGAAAAGTAGGAGACATGTTAAGAAAGATAAGGAATGGTGGTGCTTTTTTGTTGAAGGTAAAAGAGGTAATTTCATCCTAAATGAAATGGTTGTTTGGAAAGAAATGGCTTGGGAAAAAAATCTGAATGCAAAGGAAAGTTATAGAAAGTTTATGGAGGGAAAACTTTGGAACAGAATTTTAGATGTGGTTGGGACAAACCAAGATTGAAGTGAATGGATTTTAAAATACAAGATTGAAAGTCTGCTTTTTCTCTGCTCAGAAAGATAAATTATTCTTCAGTTGTTGGTCTGCTCTTGATAAGAAAATGCAAATAGTTTTTTTCTCTCCACCTGTCCAGAAAAAACAGTTTCTATGGCTTGCCTTAAATCATGAGCAAAATCTTGTTGACTAATTAGGCTTGCTTGTCTGGTATGTCACCTTCTGGTTCTGGCTATTGAAGTGTTATTTGTCGCAGAAGAACGATTTCCTTGTCAGGCGTACCATAACGAACTCTTAGATCATTAACAATGTCCATTTCTGAGGTTTTTTTGTCATTTATAACTGCTCTTACTGTCTTGCAAAATGAGTTTCATCTTCAAGGAGATTCATTTAAAGGACTTTTAGGACAATACAGGTATTTAGTAGCTTTATGATCATAAAACTGAAATGGGTAAGATTTTCCAGAACTAACTAAGGGCAAGACCTAGTAACATGGGACTACATGAACCAAAAAGACGATTTGGGACTGTATTTTGAAATATTGCTGGTTCTCTAATGTTTGCTCTTCCAGACTAGGGAAACTTTTTCTTAAGGTATCTGTGACTTACAGAAATGTAAAAATATTCATTTGTCAACAAAGCATTCAACTTTTCTGTCTCTCTGAACCCTCTGAAACTGAAAAGGTCTCATCAAAAGGTATTCATTCTTAACATGGCAGTCATCGTCATTTGCATAAGTTCAGTAAGAATCTGTTCTCCTTGTAATGGGACATTATTGGAAAATGTTGGTTATTTTACCAACTCCTTGACTGGACTGTCACATTTGAGAGAGGCATCCATGACTCAGATAGGACCAAACAGCTTTAAGGAAATAAGGTGGACTTTATGAAATGTGGAGCCATAAAGCCCCTTGGAAATAAATGTCAGCCTCATACCTTGCTTACAGTTTCCAGCAGCCTCACCGGTGAGTAAAGAATGCCCCTTCCTGGCAGGTGATGGAACCTCCAGATATCCTGGGGGCCTCAGGAAGAGGAAGCCACCCAACTCTACAGGTACCGCAGGCATGTCTGATGGCAAGTTCTTGGCTTGGCTTCTGGCCTGGAGAGGCTACTAAAGGCTCAGCCTAGAGATTCCTTATAAAAAGTTCCAGCAAAGCAGATTCTAAAAGATCTGTATGACCATTCACTGTTCTTTCTGAGCTTATGTAAATGATTAGGCCAAGTTTGTTTAAAACTGGACTTGTTTTTCAAATAAATTAGTCCTTTTTTTTTTTTTAAGTTCAAATAAATTGGCTATCTTTGGAAATGAGGGCTATTGTAGAGAGAAAAGTTATTTCAATAGCACACCATTGTGGATGTTAAATTCTAAATCTGATTGTCTTTAAATGTTTGTTGTTTACCTAAGTTAGATAACTTGAGGTAAACTTCAGAGAAATTACCACTGTAACTCATATATAGACAATCTTTTTGCTTGTTATTTTGTGGGGATAACAACAGGACCCTATGGCAGACGATTAAACAACTGGAAAATGGGATTGATTCCCCAACAGTTGTATAATTTAACTATCACCTTGACCAGTTCTGTGTGGCTGGGGTAATGAAATTCTTTAAAAGCCAGAAGCATCCCCCACTCCATAGGATTAACTATGGACTCGTGGAGACAATGGATGACCCCACTTTCTTTATGTTTGGTTTGGATGATACATGTGGGACTCCCCTTATCTCTTGACAAGTTTTCTCCCACTTGCCAGTGGTCTTTTATAATTAGGATATTGTTAAGGCTGGACCACTCAAAAAGGGCTTCTTAATGGCTTTCATCCCTTAGTCATATTTATCCTAGAAGCCATCTCTATTGAGGTATAATTGCAAACTAAGGCTTTAGCTAAGCATAGAGCAGCCCTCCTTAGCAGACTAAGGAGCCTCAGAGCTCAGTACAGGAGAGTTCCTGACTGTAATGACTTCACATCAGGCCCAGAGTGTCTTAGACACCAGAGGCCCCTAATAGATGATGGGAGGCAGACTATTAAATACCAGGCATTGCTTAAAATAATACCTAAACCTGCCAAACTTTAAACCCAGTGACCCTTATGCCTGGACCTGAACATTGTACTTCTATAGAATATAAATGTTGGAGGTCACTGATTTTGTTTATTCTAGTCAACTAGATTTAAGAGATTCCTGTAGCTATAATTGACCTCAAAGGCTCTATGACAGGCCACTCCCCCTAATGAGCATGCTTAGAGGAGACCTCAAACAGATTGGGGACTTAGAAGTGTCTCAACACCTCCAAGCCCTGGGAAAAACTCTTAAGGTGTGTCTCCTGAGAAGCTTTAGAAAGGACCCCCTCAAACCACACTGGACAGGGCCCCACACTGTTGTTCTAACCACCTCTACTGCCCTGAAGGTCTCAGGTGTCACCCCATGGGTCCACCATTCTAGAGTAAAGAAGGCTCACCAGTCAGATAAGGAATCACATCAGTGGAAAGCCTAACCAGACCCTATGGACCAGATCTGGCTCCGCATTTGGTGAGACCCCACCCAAGGATGGACATCTGTTCACCGTGGTCTCCTGGCTATCATTGGTGATATCCTTTGTCTCAGGAGTCGGACCTTACGCTGCTGCCCCTTCAGATTGGACTTTCTTCCAGAAACTTGTTATTGATTATTGGGCAACCTTAGGAACCGTAGGATGGATTGCTAAGTTCATAGAAAACACTATTACCAGGTTAGCCGTCACCCAGCTATCAGCCTTGCAGGGCTATCGGCCGATAGTAGATGATGATGATGCCATCTAAACTAGGTGTTTAAAGGGGCATCGAAGGGGGGAATGATGGGGGAAAAACTGTACTCTAAGATGATTGACCAAACCAGCAAGGGAATTCCAGTCCCTGTCTCAAAGCCCTTCTGGGTTCTTCTTCCCTAACCTGTTTCCCATGCACGCCAAAAGTATGCGGGAAGTAGAAGGGTATAAATTATCCTCCCTGCTTGTGCTCAGGGCTCAGACCTTTGGAGAACAGCCCCCTCAGAGCCCACAGGTGTTAAATAAACCCCCAGTCCTCCAAAGTCTCTGAGTGCCTGGATTCTTCTTCCAGGATCCAGTCCAGGTTCTGTGACAATGCTAGTCATAATTATGGGTCTCCAAGTTAATTTTTTTCTTTTTTGTGATTTTTAAAGACCTTCCGTCTGTGTTTTACATAAAGATACACTGTATCAGGTTTCTCCCTCCCCTGTTAACCCTAGTTCTCTGAAGGTAAACTCTCCTCCCCATATTCCATTTCTTTACATTTTCTTCCTGTAGTAACTGGCCACCCCCAACCCTCACCTACCAGTCACCAAGTGAATTCTTAGTCATGCAAAGTATACTATACGAGTGCTACTCCAGTTTTTTTTTTCTCTTCTGATTGGAAAGAAGGAGCTCCTTTGGATTTCTAGTTTAGTTTCCTTCTTCCTGAAATTAGTAATACCGACCCTATCACTGAGCAGATCTTTGAATCTTTGAATTCACCACTTGTCCAATCTCTAGCATTTTTGAAAAGTCACTTAGTAATATGAAAGTTCAGTGTGTTTCTTTTACCTATAACGATTTTAAAAGATTCCTTTTAATATTTTTGCAACAGAAAATTATTCTTAATGTGGACTGTGATTGTATTTTAACATATTCAATATAACATGAGGGAAGGCCTGCAAGACTCAGAATGCCTAGGAGGTGCATAGAGACCTCCCAGATTTTAGAAATAAGAGCAGGGGTGCCCAATTAATCTTGAATTCTTTTTAATTGCCTATGCCTATGTACATAAAGTTAAGAAAGTATGGCATGGGGCATATGAAATAATTTTAAATACTAAAAATTATTTGTTGTTCATCTGAAACAAATTACAAGTATTGTTGACTTAAGGAAGGAGGTGGAATTGAAACGTAAGAAAAGCATTTATTTGGGATCTCAGAATTGCATTTCAGGAAGCACAGATTCAGTAGCAACCAAATTGTGCCCCCCCAGGGAACAAAAAAAAAAGAGGATTTTAAGACAAAAGGGGGTGCTCCTCTATGTTGTTGACAAAGAATTTTGATGAGTGTTGGTGACAGAAAACTAATTTGGCGGAGTGTAACTGCTAAGGCGATCGCTAAGGAAAGTCTCTTCCTATAGCAAGTGTTTGCTCTGAGCTGTTGGCATATCTGCAGTCTGGCTCAGTTCACGGCTCTGGCCTAGTTCAGAAGTCCGCGGTTCCACCCTGCGAAGACATGCGGAAATCCCGTTTCCTTAACCGCCTCCTGGATCCATTTTAAAACCCCTTGACATAAGTGACTTTATTGATTTCACCTCTTCTTTCTTGAATTGTATTTCCCTGATGATTTCATTTGCCTTATCAGTTCCTTGTTTTACAGAATTTGTTTATAAAACTTACAATCATTCCATTTATATTGTAACATAGTTTCTACAGTGGTGACCTATAATTTATTTCATTCTTTTTCCCAATAAACATTTAGTGGTAAAGAAAAACAACCCAAACACTGGACATTCGCAATGTGAGGTTAAGGACTTTTCATCATTGTTCTTAGCTTGCTGTTGCATTTTTTGCCATTATGTCTTAATTTTAAGACAATCTTTTGACAAAACCAGAATATTGTCATCGAATTTTATTGTCTTTTTCAACACTACACAGGATGATTCTACTTCTTCCCATGCTGGAAAATGATTTAGTAACATCCAGACAAAATAACTGAGTTCTTAAAGGTATTAAAACATTTCAAAAGATAGAGCAAGTGCTGTACTAATTTTCCATTTCACGTTGGAGTTTTCTTTTCCTATACATAAGGAATATTTTCCCTTTTGGGAACAGACGTGACACCAGAGGGATGTATTTTGAAGACAGGGCTCAATTCTTCAACACAGTTATATACAGTGGAACACTTCACTAACACTGTTTACTCTTCTTCCAATTTACAAAATCCTATTGCTAAAGAGATAACTCTGAACAAGAAATACATAGGCCTCACTCAATGAGAGATTATTTAAAGAGTCAACAAGAATATTTTGGGCCTTGTTTTAGAAATAAGGTATGATTTCAGTGCTTCAAATAAACTGAAGATTCTCCCAACTGTACTTGTTAAAGAGAGCCAGCAGGTTTGGTGAGCACAAGAGAATTGAAGAATATTGAACAGCAGCGAAATCACTTCAAACAGCATGGATGAGGAAGCAAGAGAGCAATATCTTGACAATGACCACAGTCAAGAGAAAGGACATCAGCTGGTGTTTATCTGACAAGGACAGATGACAGCTTAGAATCATTCATATTTTCCTTCCGTTTCTTTTTTTAAAAAAAATTCCTTTATTTTTGCAAGAGAGCGCGAGCGAGCATGAGAGAGAGCACGGGTCAGGGAGGAGCACCTTTGACTCGTGCTCTCTCTCTTGCTTGTTCTCTCCTGATTTGCTGACTTGCAGAAGCTAGTTATTTGAGCGTGGCTGTTGATGACAGGGAGAAGCAGATTCCCTGCCAAGCAGGGAGCCTGATGAGGGACTTAATCCCAGGATCCTGGATCATGAACTGAACTGAAGGTAGATGCTTAACCATTGGGAGCCACCCAGGTGCCCAGTTTGAGTTTCAATGACACTTTTTTGCATATTCATACAAACACCCACAAGCTTTTGTACTTGTATCACCTCCACAAAAGCAGTATAATTTTTCTCATTAACTCATAAGGGAGTCTCTACACAAGTTTGCTGTTGTATTTGAAGTCTTATTTGGAAGGTATTTTACTTTCAAACAGCCTTATAAGCAGGCCCTGTTATCATTAAAAAAATGCTATACAAGCAAAGGAAACATTTTTTTTCTGCGTTGTAATTACCTGCACCTGAGGCTATGCCCTAAGGGTTGACGTGTAGAGCTCTGATGACTTCCGTGATTGTGTGGGAAGCCATCGCATTCTTTAATTATCACACTGGATTTCAACTGGGCACCTGAAAGTCTGCTTGTGATTTTGGAATCAGAAAATACTTCTGGTAATTGTACATTCAAATAGTCATTTAAGTAGAAAGACTGATCATACACTGTGTGCAAAACCGTTATAGTGTCCGTTGTAATTCTTGTATCTTTCGAATTCTTCTCAAGCAAAACTTTGTTGTACCACTGTCTTTGGTACTATATGAGGAAATCCCGCATCTCTTTTGCTTAGCTGTTGCTGTATGTGGGTTTTTATTTGACTTCCCACCATTTTTGATGTTAAATGAACAATTGCACAGTGTACAAAGAGCTTCAAAAGGACTTTTTCCTCAGTTGATAAAATTGTATAGAATTTTGGCATTAGGGATGTAAACATATACAATAAATAGATAATAGTCCAAAATATTTCAAAAAGAATTGAAAATTCTGAATTTGATAATCTCACAGCTGTGTCAATCAATCTGTCACAAGTCCAAGCTCATAGCTAATCATAACCGAGTTGAACCACTGAACCGGTTGCAGACTTGTAAAACGGACAACACACTGAACTTGTCAAAAAAATAATAAGCTTCCAGTTTGCCTGTAAGGGCCAGTTGTAAACACAGTCTCCTGAACAAACCCAGAGCTAATCTCACAGAGGGTTTTGGGAAGGCTCATGTTCGGAGATTAGTGGGCTTTCGCAAGGGAGAGTGTTTAGGTATGGCATGCTCTTAGCTGTGTCCATGTACTTGGTGGAGTAAGGCTCCTGTTGGCCACATCCTCAGTGGAGTGAGGCGTTTATGATGCTTCCTAGGCGCTGGGGTTTCACTGATTCGCTGACTTCCGGAAGCTAGTTATTTGAGTGTGGCTGTTGGCCACTGACTGATTTTCTGATTGTGTGCTGTGACCAGCTCTCTCTGAGAGTGGTTACTTGTTCACGACTTGGGACTTTGGTCAAAGAAAGCCTTTCCCTTTCTTGAATAGGAAGAACAAGTATTTTTAATTTTCAGTCTCTCCTTTTGGATTTCCCTCAGACAAGTCTACATGGAGAGTTGAGAGATCATGTAGGTCTTTTTTTCTGGAGGCATGATTTTTGGCTTGTGTTGCTATTTAAATTATTTAAACACCAGCTGTTGTGGTGGAAAAGAGCTCTGACTATGAAAGTTTTATAATTTATTGAGAAAAGCTGAATGGAGACTATTTCGGGTATTCTGACAAAGTTCTGACAAGGTACGGGGCATAGGATAAAAATTGTTAAATTAAGGACATATCCATATGTACAGGAGCCTGCAGCCCTAAATACACAGCAAGGTCTATTTAGGAATGAAAAAGAAATAATTTCCTTGCACACTTCTGAGTGTCCTAAATGATTTCTTTGAGTCAGGCAGCCAAGGCCTCTTGTTCCAGATCCTCATGTGATTTGATGAAGTAGAACATCATTAGCATCTATTACACACACAAAAAGAGGCCCACTTAGTTTAGTGGATTATGGTACAAACATTTCGCCATAGAAACTTATATTAATAACAAATGCTGGTGAAATGATGATTCGTCTTAAAGCTCGAATTGACTGAGCCAAGGCTATCTGAGGGAAAACGGGGACAGTAAGGTAGAATCTCAGGGTATTTTCAACATACCAATGTATGCCAACTGAAGCTGCTCTTTACAATGCCTTGGAACTTGATTTTTATTAATATTCTTTGGTGTTCATGTCCTGGTATCTTGTAGGGGTGGTGTAGTGTTTTCACGTTGCTTGGTTTTATTTACATAATAATGTTTGCATACTTTTCCCCACCACAGCCACCGGACTTCTAGTTTTCTTTTAGAAGAATTTTGTGAATGATGGTGGTATACATAATTCCTTCCACAAGAGCAACCAAAGTGAACAATATGAAAAATCTTTTTCATCATTCCTGCAACTACCAGTTTTGTTAATAGAGCAAACTAAAGAAGACATATCCACATATAAAATATGACCCAGAATATTTTTGAGATCCTTGCATCCCCCCCAACCACCCTACCCCCATATCAAAGAGTGAAGTTGGGAAATTCATTAATTTCTGCTTAGTTAGGAAGAATTATCAGTGTGCTGCAGAATGTCCTCCAGTTCATTCCAGCAATGATGTAATATGTTCTTAAGAGGAATTTATAAGTTAGTTTCTGTGATTAATTTGATTCAAACTTGGAGTTTTTGAAATACTACATAGAGGATATTTTAGACCTCAGGCATAGATGTATACTGTGCTCCTTCAATTTCATAGCACACTATGATTATTATCATTTTTTCCCTTACTCCTAGTCCCCATTCCCATTTCCCTCTTCCATCCAATGATAACCATACCTGTGTATTTGATATATTTCTTTATATCTGTATATACATTTGTATTATATTGCAGTAGATAGAATTCAGAGATGTCCTTCGAGAGTCCTACTTCTTGATGTACACCCTGTATAATTCCCTCCTCTTAAGGATCAGTGAGACCTGTAATAATCAGTGAGACCTGTAAATATGATAGGGTGGTCACTGGCTTGATTACTTTATATTTTGGTGTAAGAGCTTTATATTCCTTTTAACATTTAGACTGTGATCTATCTTTTTTTTTTTTCTATCATGAGATAGAGAAGTCAAAGTTCATTGTTTTTTCCATATGGATACTGAGCAGCATGTGTAGAAGAGCATTTATCCTCCTCAAATTACAGTTTGAGGAGGATAAATGCTCTTTACTGAAGATCAGATAAATATATATTTCAGGATTTTTTATTCTGTGCCATTGGACTGTTTTTCAAAAATGTTGGCCCGTATTTCACTGCCCTAATTACTATAGCTTTATAAGTCAGTACAGGTGGTATAGGCACTCCTACTTTTTTTTTTTTTCATATTCTTGTCTTGACTATTCTAAGCTCAGTCAATTTGTTCACATCCACAAATGACCTGCTATGATTTTACTGAGTTTGCCTTGAGTCTCTAGATCAACTTAGGGGAAATTGAACATTGTTGAGTCTTCTAATTCATGTACATAGTATATCTTTCCATATATTTTACAATTTCTTTCAATAAATCATAGTAGTTTTTAGTGTAGATGTCTTGAAAACCTTTTGTTAAATTTATTCTCAGTTTTTTGGGGGCATATTTTAATGCTGTGATAAATGGTGTTTCTTTATGTTAATTTTCTACTTGCTGCTTACCTGTGAACACAAGCTGGGTTATCCAAGGTTGATGAGACTTGTTTCGTCATCCTTCATGTGATATTTTGATGAATGTTATGTGTGCACTTGAATATTTCTTTTTCAGTGATTGCATGTGGTGCTGCATATATGTCAGAGATGTTTAACTGGTAGTGTTGTCCAAATCTTTGTAGCCCTACGAATATTTCTCGTGGGCCCTTAATGTAACTGATGGAATTATAAAATCTCCACATATGCTTTTGAATTGTATATAGTTTTTTTTTAGTTCCATAAATTTTTGTTTTATATATTTTGGAGATAAAATATTACATGTGTAAAATGTTTAAGATGATAGCATTTTAACTTTTAATTGATGCTTTTATCATTATAAAATGTCCACCTTTATTTCTTGTAATTCATTTTGAATTATATTATTATACTGCTTGCTATTAATACAGTCACACTATCTTTCTTTTGGCTACTGTTTGCATGGTATAATTCTTAATCCTTTTATTTTCAGTCTTTTATATTTAAAATCTTCTCTTTTATAGTGTATAATAATAACAATTATTTTTAAAAGTTGTATTTATTTATTGGAGAGAGAAAGAGAACTCCATATAATTATTATTTTTTAAATCCACTTGGTTTTTCTTAATTTTTCCTTTCCTCTGTTGTTTATAATCCATGATGTGATTATTATCCTAATTTATCTTTTTAGGCTGTAAGTGATGCATTCTTTTATTATTCTTTTTATGACTACTCTTGTGATTATTAAATTTATATTTTTACCACTCCCTGAATAACTCACAGACGTTGAAATTTTACTCCATTTATGTTCTTTTTGTCATTTGTGCTATTGTTATGTATTTTACAACTACTTTTTTTTTTTTTAACGCTGGGAGCACTTACCATCACTGTTTAAAACAAACAATATTCACTTAAATTTCCTGACAACTTATTTTCTCCTATGGTTTTAATTCTCTTACATTGCCATGATTCTGTCTTGTAGCAATTTTTTTTTTATGAAAAAGGATACAGTATTTTTAGTGTTTCTTTCAGTGCAGGTTTGCTGGCAATGAATTCTCTCTCTTATGAAGAAATATGTTTATCTTGCTTGCATATCTGCTGGATAGTTTTGTTGGATATAAACTCTTGGTTGAATATCATTTCCTTTCAGCACTTTAAAGATGTCATTCCATTGCCTGCTAGTGTTGTTTCTGTGGGAGACTTAGGCGTACTTTATTTGAAAGTATTTTGGAAGTAATGTGCCCTTTCTGTGTTAATTGTGTTTAAATATGTGCTTCTGTCTTTTTGTTTTAGTTGTTTGAGTATGATATGCCTAGGTTTTCTTTGTATTCATTCTGTTTTGGGTTAATAGAGTATTTTAGGGTATGAGTTGACATCTTTCATAATAGGGTTTGGAAAATCTCAGGGATTAATTCCTCAAATTTATTTATTTCCTGGTCTCTCTCTCTGTCTTTCTCCTGTTTTTCTTGGGCTGTATTTACACGAATGTTAGATGTTTGTAATGGGCCACATTTCTCTTATTTTCTTCTTGGTAGTTTTTCTTCTGTGCTTCAGTCTGAATGTTTTCTACTGATCTGTATTCCTGTTACCAGTTCTATCTTCTACTCCATCCGATCTTCTCTAAAACTCTGTCCATTGAATTTTTAATAGCAGGTATTGCATTTTTTTTCTGCTCTAGGATTTCAGTTTATTAGATAGTTTTCCCTTCTGAAATTCTCCCTATGTTTCTCACATGAGTCATGGTTAACCTGCAGCTTTGTTATAACTCCCTATTTTTTATTTGGTTTTTGGTAATTTGATCTTGTTCTTTTGCATTTTATAAAAATTTCTATTGAAAATTGGTGTATTCGTTTTCAAGGCATTGCTTAACAAAGTAACACAAGCCATGCGGCTTAAGCAGCAGAAATGTATTGTCCCCACAGTTCAGCAAAGGAGGCTAGAAGTCCATGGTCATGGTGCCGGCAGGGTTGGTTCTTTGTGAAGACTGGGAGGGGAATCTGCCTCAGGCCTCTCTCCTTGGCTTATAGATAGATGGAGTCTTCTCCTTGTGCATCTTCATGTGGCATTCCCCTTTGTGTATGTCTGTGTTCAAGTTTCCCCTTTTTATAAGGATACCAGTCATAATGGATTAAGACCCATCCTAGGAACCTGACTATTACCTCTGTAAGGATCCTGTCTTTGAATAAAATCATGTTCCAAGATCCTGGGGTTAGGAATTTACATATAGATTTGGAAGGAGGGAGACAATTCAACCCAACATTTGGATGCTGTGTATGAAAATTGTAGACGCTCTAGATGATGTCTTTGAAGTTTCTTTTTCTCTTCCTGTACATTATTATTTACGTTCTAGAGTTTTGTTTTGTTTTGTAATCTATGTGGATTTAAAATTTTGTTGAAACTGTCATATTCCCCTTTATTTTTAAATCACATTTGTTTAATAACAAGGTATTTTTAGAGGGGACGATTCTCAGGATCCTCACCAGATTCTACTTATATACTCATTTCTAGAGTGTCATTCAAATGACTCTTCAGAACATTTATCTGTTGCAAAGAATCTTGTCCTGTTTATAACTGAGGAACTGAAAACTTTTCAATGACTATTTCTCTTGTTAAAATAATTTTGAAAAATCAGCTAAATAAATAAATTTAATGATGCTTATATTTTCTGTTATATTCTGGTGGGTTCTCTAGACATGTCTGTGCTTCCCCTCTATCCTCTCCACATTCTATTCCAGAGAAATGTTAGTTAGGGTGAATAATAGGCCTGTGGGGACTGTATATAATTCTCAATTTAGAATTCTGAGGCTTTGAATATCACAAAGGGAAGCATATATAATTGTTATACATAATTATTAATTTTGTCAGTATTTTTAAAGCATAACTCAGAAAATACATGATTTAGCATACATTATTTACAAGTATTATTACTGATTTTTTGGATACTCATGTTACAGATTGCTTATATCATTACAATAAAAAGAGAGCCGTATTTTGTCCATCTCACAAAACAGTAAGTAACTATTTTACACTTTCAAATTTTAATTATTTGGTTTCTTGATTTTTAAAAATAGGTATGAATAGAATTATTTCAATTAAATGTGTACTGATATCTATATATATGTGTTACTTATTTCATACTGATTTTTGGGTAAAAGCATAGGCATACAAAGGTAAAACATGGTCTACAGTGAATTTATGTATTCAGACAAACTAGTAGAGAATAGGAGAATTTTATTATTTATGGTATTGTAATAAATGTGTAAATAGTATGCTTTGGAAATCAAAGAAGGATTTTTGGAAAGAGGTAAAAGATCATTTGTATCTTGAGAGAAGATACCTTGTGAACTCTAAAGACATGAGGTAGTTTGGAGATTTCCTCTGTTTAGAGGTATGGGAGAGTGAATTCTGTGGTGTGAAAAAAGTCTATTTGAATTACTAAAGAACGTGTTTCTGGAGGATAAAAGATTTTGCAAAGTAGGCAGGAGCCAGGTTGTAGAAGATCTATAATACCATGATAAGGATCTTGGAAGCCAAAAATGTTTTGAAGCATGTACTTTACAGTCCCTTTGAGCGTTTAGACTGTTTTTAAGGAAGAAGTTGTTGAGATAAGCTGTCTAATTATAAGTATATAAGAGCTTAGGTGGGCGATGACTGGCTGGAACAGTGGCATTGGTCATAGCACGGGAAAGGAAAATTCAGTAGACCTCAAAGGTGATTTTTTAGAGTGATTGAGGAAAAAGTGAGGTATCTTGGATAGTAGAGTCATGGCTTAAGAAAATGGGTAGTTTATAATTAATTAAATGAGAAACAAGTGGAATATATATGTGAGGAAGGGGTGAGTTTGGTTCACAGTGCCTTCTAAGATATCCAACTGGGTTTTCTCCACTAAGTATACAAATACAGGAATTTGAATCTCTGAGGAGAGAGTGACAATAAGGATATAGATTTAGCCATAATCAGTAGTTTGGCTGTAATATAAAAAAAGA
Organism: Spilogale gracilis; assembly: GCA_004023965.1. Lineage (NCBI taxonomy): Eukaryota > Metazoa > Chordata > Mammalia > Carnivora > Mephitidae > Spilogale > Spilogale gracilis. Next base: position 14,312 of record PITA01021338.1, read on the forward strand.
GTTTATAGAGTGCTTATAAATAGACTGGTGACTAAACACTGAATCCCAGGAAAGATCAGTGTTGCTGAGATAAGGATAATAAAAGAGAGTGGCTGGCATGGAGGATCAATCTGGAAGGGTTGGGGGGGTAGGAAGAGATGCAGAAGAGTGACGTGTAATGCAAATTAAGTGATTAGACAGAGTGCTTAGAGTTTTCAAAAATGACAGCAGAAGTCCAAGGCAATGATTTTAAAATTGCCTTTTGGATCTGATATTCTGGTGACTACGAATCTTTTCCAGAACAGTTTCAGAATGAATACGAATTGGTAAAGTGGAGAAACTATGTGTAGACTACTCTTTTTGGTAGAATTCTGTTACGAATTGAAAATATATAAAGAACAGAGTAGGAAACAAGGTCAAGGGAGAATTATTTATGAAGGTAATGATTTCATAATAAACTTTTTAAATAGCATTAAGGTAAAAAAAAACATTAGGGAGGAATAGTTTGAAATTATAGGATTGAAAAAGTATGTATCTTCAATACCGATGGGATTGGTAGCAAAAGTGTAAGGGTGTGCTTTGAACAATAGAAGTAATCGTCTCCTGGAAATGAAGAATGAGGATGCGTACGGGGGATCTGAAACCAGTGACTTGGAGGTTACGTGGGATGATGGGAAGGAGAGGTGTCAAGTTTCTGAATTGTTACTGAGGAGAATGAGGGAAAATTCTGACCATGGTTATTGAGACCTTGGTACTTAACTAAGCTTAGTGAATGTGAATTTGTAGTAATGCCAAGAAAATCTTTTAAAAGTTTGTTCTAATCCTACTTTTTTTTTAAGATTCAGGTTTAAAATCTGGAATCAGAGCAATAAAGACGATTTTAAAGTTCAATGGTGGAACTTGGGACCTATGTTATTTTACTATTTGCTATTTCTAGCTGTTTGGGTTGTTCTTTAGTATGGATTTTAGTATTGTATGCTACTATAGTTAAAATGCTTTCTTCAGCACCTGGTTTATTATAAATGACAGAAAAGTATTTGGGCATTTGATTATGCAAAGGTAATTGGCACCACAGTTCCTTAGTAAAAGGATAATTTGTATTATTAAGAAATAATTTTTTCTATATTTTCTGTTCATAACTTGAGCATGTTTCGTGATTTTTTTTTTGTCTAGATCATTTTTATCTTCAGTTTCTGTTGTTTACTCTTATGACAAAGATGATACCCAACATTCTCTGCCTTTGTTAGCACAGGTAAGACTTAGCTTTTTCTTATAGATTACTTACTCTGGATTATCTTTAAAAATGTAAATATTCTGAAATTTCTAGAGTATTATTTTATACATTCACTGAAATTGAATAATTTGGACTAGTTCTTATTCCTACCTTGCAAACGTTCACTGTGTAATTGCCCATGCGTCTTAAAGTACTAAGGTAGATAAAGTAATAAATACAAATGACACATCTGGGATGCCCATTTTAAAAATAAGTTATCTGCTTGTTCTTGTGTATTTTTTTTCAGATGGATTGCAGTTATCATGGATATGTTGCAGGTTTTCCAAATTCTCTTGTGTCACTCCATGTTTGTTCAGGACTCAGGTTGTAACCTACTTAAAGATACTCCATTTGCGGGTTATTAGATTGTGCTGACCTGAGTTGATCCTCCATTTGTCTTTTCTAGTCCTATATTCACATTTGTTATATCAATTCCCTAAGAAGTCAAACAGAAGTACTGGTAAAATAGAATTGGCCACCTTGGCAGCATTTGTCCCTGTTGGAAGGCTACTTGTCGATTCTTTTTTTTTCTTTTAATCTTTATTGTGTTAGGTTAGTCACCATAAAATACATTATGAGTTTTTGATGCAGTGTCCCAAGATTCGTTGTTGTTGTTGTTGACTCTAACAGGATCTGCTGCTTGACGCTTTGAGTGGCCTTGAGTGTACGGGGTGTGGGTTGCTCTCTCTGTACTTTGTTTTCCCAGATGTTTAATGTTTTTATTGATTTCTTGATTTCCTAGCATGGTCGAAAATTGTGGAATGCCTTGTTCTGATAGATATTTTGGCTCTGCTTTCAGTCATTTTTAGGCAGGCAATACCTTCAGTTAAGTCCATACAAAAAAATGATGTATGACATTAAGTGTCAGAGAAAAGTAGGTATCTCAAAAAGAAGAAAGAACCTAAGACTAAGGAAGAGAGTGCCTAAAGATCTGACAGGCTGGCTTAGAAAATCTGTACCCTAGGAAGGGCTCCTAACCTGTTTAATCACATGGATCCATGCCACTTACATGCATTCTTTAAAATAATAAAAATATTTCTCTTAGAGTATTTGCAATATAAGGCAGTATGCATCTTGTGGTATTACTGATCCCGTTTTGAATTTGATACCTCAATGAATAAAGTAGAGAAACCAAGGTGACTTTAAATGTAAAAAATTTTTTTGCCAAAATTTCTCCTTAGAATATTATAAGTTTGGTAGAATAATTTCAGACTTGTTTTTCTTCTTTTAATCCTCAGGGGAACATTACAGCTTAAAAACTTCTCATATGGAATCGAACCAATGGAGGCTCTATCGGGATTTGTGCACATGATTTATGAAGAAAAATATGGTAACATTCGTGTACCTCTCTTAGGAGAAACTAAGACTTACAGCTATAATAATATATATTATCATATCAGAAAAAGTTCAGAAGTAAGTGTTGACTTTTTAATTTTAACTTATTCCTTAGAATTTTGTGAAATGAAAGCTACTTTTCAGAGCAAAATTTGATGACTTGCTGATCTTAAGATTGTTTTACTTTTTCATTAAGGCCTTGCTTGACTTTTAAAATGGATAAAGAATAAAATTAAGTTCTTCATTAAACTTGTTATTAGATTAAAGTTTAGTAAAGACATAGGTAATTAATCTTAGACACGTGTGACTATAGGATTCAAGAAACAAAAAATTTAATTTTCACATTTCTTCAATTAGGCTGATAAGTTAGGTGAAAATATCACATGATCTGCATTTCTAAGTTAAGTCTTTGTTTCATGAGAGTTCAGAAATGAATAATGTTAGTGGCCTCCATAAGGTCCCTGTAAAGCAATGTGATGAATTCTTCTTCCACGAAGGCCTGGAAACTGCTATAATGTCATAAATAATGTTCCTGGCTCCAGGGGAGTGCCATTGGTTGTAAACTTCAGTAATATTGTTCTAAACTTTATTGTTTGCCGGAAGTAGTTTCCTAATAATTGGTGGCAGAAAATCTGTCCAGATGGAAGATTACTCTGAAAATTATCACAAGGCAAGAAAGAAAAGATTTATGTTGTAAACTTAATATTTCCAATTGCAACTGTTGCTAAAGTCAACAGATACCTGGATTCTTGTGTAGCTTGGGATCTCACTGAACATTCTTATTAACCACAGGCACTAGACTTTCTGAATAGTACCTAAATTTTGTATTTGGAAGTAGCTTTGTTGTGTAATCAGTAGCACCATGTCTCTCAGTTTCTGAATATAATTTCAATAGAAGGCAATTTTTTCAAAATTCCTCAGGACTCATGTTGTGTGTTTTTCAGAGAACTGAATTTTTCAAGTTACACCATCAGTATCTTGAAATATATATTGTTGTGGATAAAAATCTGGTAGGTCCTTTTTTTTTATATAGTGATATGTTAAAGTGATTTAACCTTTGTATTTATCTACAAAGCCATTTTGATAAATATTTATTTTGTTTTTGCAATTAATAATTTTTTTAAAGATTTTATTTATTTATTTGACAGAGAGATCACGAGCAGGCAGAGAGGCAGGCAGAGAGGCAGGAGGAAGCAGGCTCCCTGCTGAGCAGAGAGCCTGATGTGGGCCTCCATCCCAGGACCCTGAGATCATGACCTGAGCTGAAGGCAGAGGCTTTAACCCACTGAGCCACCCAGGCACCCCAATTAATAACTTCGTAAAAAATTGTGCATAAGCCAAGTGTTTAATTCATTTATTTTATGCATGAGGTTCTCTGCATGTTTTTATTTTTTTAAAGCTTGTCAGTCTGTTTTTCTTTTTTTCAAAAGAACTACATCCTCAGTGAAATCCTCAGTCCCCACATACAGTAATGTTTAACTGCTTCAGCCTCATTGAAAAAATAGTCTACTAAATAAATAGGCTACTTTTTCTAAGTGAAGGGATAAAACAAGTTATCTGTTTCTTTCTCAGTTCTAGATAAATGAAATAACAGAAAAATGAATAGAATTTTCATATTGAGGATTCATGATTATAGGGTTTAGGTTTTTAATTTGTACAAGGTGAGTAGTTAGGAGATTCTGAACTATGAGACTACATTTATTCCTGGTTGGTAAGATCCAGGGGCACCTGTTAGAGGCAAAGAATATTTCTCTCCATAGGAATGCAACTTCAAGCAGGATCCCCACAGATTATTTCCAGCCATGTATGAGCTCAAAATTCATAAGAAGATTAGCTACCATAAACAAGGGTTAACAAAACAAAAATTAATAGGTTTAGATACAGGAAACCTTTAGTTACTAAAATTTTCAGATATGTTATAAATATATTTCATTCCATAGGGTGTCTGTTGATTCCAGAAAAGGTAGATATGAGGCATGGAAGCTAAGCTGAATATTGGCAGATGCTACAAAAATTCAAGTGCAAAGATTGGGAGGATTTTTTTTTTAACATAGCTAAGCTGACTCAGTACATATTCTAAGATCATATTCCTATAAAATCGCAAAGCAATTAGAAGTAGGAAAGCAGAATTTGAGGCATAACCAACAAAAAAGAAGTCAATGAAGGGAAAGGAAAACATTATACATTAAATTTTTGTCTCATAGTAAACAATATTTAGCAGTTATAAGTATAGAATCTGGAGTCAGAGAGATCTAGCATTGAATCCGAATTTCCTTCATTCTTTTTTTTATCATGGTAAAAAGCAGTTAATATTAAATTTTCCATTTTTAAACGTATAGTTCATATTGTTGTTTGTATGTTAAGTGTGTTCATATTGTTGTTTAACAGATCTCTAGACCCTTTTCATCCTGAAAGCCAACACTCTATGCCCATTAAACACTGTTTCCCCTCCTCTCTGCATCGCCTAACCCACCGTTGGCAAATGCCTTTCTACTTTGTGTTTCCATGATTTTGACGACCTTAGATAATACACATGAGTGGAATCATAAAGTGTTGGAACTTTTGTGACTGGCTTATTTTGCTTTGCATAATGTCCTTAGGTTTCATCCATTGTAGCACGTTGACAGGGTTATCTTCCTTTGTAAGGCTGTGACTATCCCATTGCATGTGAAGGTAGCCGTTGCATTTTCTTTGCACAGTCTTCTATTAGTGGACATTATTAAGTCACTTCTACCTTCAGGCTATTGTGAATAATGCTGCAAGGAACCTGAATGCGTAAATATCTCTTTGCGATCTTGTTTTGAATTTTGTGGGTATATACCCAGAAGCTGGATTGTTATAACACATGTTAATTCTATGTTTAGTTTTTTGAGGGACTGCCATACTGCTTTCCATATTAATATTAATATTTCTATTATTAAATAATTTTAAAGTTTTTTGTTATTGAGCTACAGGATTTCTTTCTTTGTATATTCTACATATTAACTGCTTATCAGATATGTGGTTTGTAAATACTTTCTCCCATTTTGTAGGTTGCCTTTTTACTCTGTTGATTGTTTCCTTTGATGCACAAAAGTTAAGTTTAATGTGATCCCATTTGTTTATTTGTACTTTTGTTGCCTGTGTTTTTGGTGTCATATCTAAGAAGTGATTGCCAAATCCAGTGTCCTGAAGGTTTTCTCCTATGCTTTTTTCCAGGAGTTTTATAATTTTAGGTCTTACATTTATGACAATTATGTATATGATTTAAAGTAAGGGTCCAGCTTCATTCTTTTGCATGTAGATATAGATTTTTCAGTGCCATTTGTTGAATACACTGATCATTTTCCAGTTTGTGTGCTGGCACCAGTGTTGAAAACATTTGGCCATATATAGCCAGGGCTTTATTTCTGGGTGCTCTATTCTCTTCCATTGTTCTATGTATCTGTCTTTATGCCAATACCATATAGTTTTGATTACTGTTGCTTTGTAGTATGTTTCAAAATCAGGAAATGAGACATTAACATTTTTTTTTAGGCTATTTTTTTTCTATCTCTGAAAAATATGCCATTGGAATTTTGATAAAGATTGCAGTGAATCTGTAGATAGCTTCTTTGTGTACTTTGGGCATTTTGACATTATTTTAACACTATGAAGTCTTCCATTTCATGAGCATGAGATGTCTTTCCATTTGTCTGTATATTCTTTCATTTCTTTTGTCTTTAGCTTTCAGTGTGCAAGCCTTTTCTCTCATTGGCTAAGTCTGTTCTTAAGTATTTTATCCTTTTTGATACTATAGTAAAAGGGAACATTTTCTTAATTCCCTTTTGTGATTGGTCATATTGGTGTACAGAAACAACTGCTTTTTGTGTGTTGATTTTATATCCTATAACTGCTGAAATTGTTTCCTAGGTCTAACAATTTTTTTTGGTGGAATCTGTAGGGTTTTATGCATGTAAAATCATATTGGTGAAAAGATAATTTTGTTTCTCATTTGAATGCCTTTTTTTCTTTTTCTTCTCTAAGTCCTGTAGTTATGACCTGTAGTACTAAATAGTGTGGTGAGGGTGGGCATGGTTGCCTTTTTCCTGTTCTTAGGAAAAAAAAAAGTCTTCCACTGTTGAGTGTGATATTATCTGTGATCGTATATGGCTTTTACTATGTTGAGGTACTTCTATTACTAGTTTGTTGGGTGTTTTTATGATGAAATAGTGCTGAATTTTTGTCACTTTTTTGACATCAATTGAAATGAACTTGTGGAGTTTTTTTCCTTCATTTTATTAATGTGTGGAATTACATTGATTGATTTTTTATATGTTAAACCGTTCTTATGTTCCAGGTGTAAATCCCACTTAGTCAGAATGTATGATCCTTTTAATGAACTCTTGAATTCATTTTTCTAGTATTTTATAAATGATTTTTGTGTCAATCATCACCAAAGATAATTGACTTCTATTTATCTTGTAGTGTCTTTATCTGGCTTTGGTATCAGGACAATGCTGACGTCATAGAATGAGTTTGGAAGTATTTTCTCCTGTACAGGTCTTAGAAAGAGCTTGAGGGGGATTAGTGTTAATTTTTCTTTAAATGTTCGGTAGAATTCTTCAGTGAATTCATTTGGTCCTGAGCTTTTCTTTATTGAGATGTTTTTGATTATTGATCCAACATCTTACTCTTTGGTCAGATTTTTTAAATTTCTTTATTTAGTTTTGATATGCATTTGGTCTTGATTAGAAGTTTATCTTTTTCTTTCAGGTTATCCAATTTGTTGGCATATGATTATTCTTAGTAGTCTTATAATCATTTTTATTTCCATGACATTAGTTGAAATGTCCTTTCTTCATTCCCCCCTTTTTTTTTTTAAGATCTTATTTATATGAGAGAGAGAGAACACAAACAGGGACAGTAGCAGACAAAGGGAGAGGGAGGCACAGGCTTCCTTCTGACAGGGGAGGGTGATGTGGACCTCGATCCCAGGACCCCAGGATCATGACATGAGCTGAAGACAGACCCTTAACTGACTGAGCCCCCCAGGCACTCCTATTTCTATTTTATTTATCTGTGCCTTCGTATTCGTCTAGCTAAGAGTTTTTTAAGTTGTTGATCTTCTCAAAAAACCAACTCTGGTTTTCATTGTTTTTAAAAATTCTTTCTATTCTTTCTATTTTTGTGTTACATTCTTTATTATTTCCTTCCTCTGTTAACTTTGGTTTCAGATCTTCCTCAACTTACCATGGAGTTATAACATGATAAACCTATCGTAAGTTCAAAATATAAGTCAAAAATGCATCTGCTACACCTAATCTACCCAACATAGTTTAGCCTAGCCTACCATAAACATCTTAGAACAGTTCCATTAGCCTACAGCTCGACAAAATCATCTAACACAAAGCCTATTCTATATTAAGTGTCTAATATCTTATGTAATTTATTAAATCCTGTCCTAAAAGAATAAAACAGAATGATTGTATAGGTACAGAATGGAGATATATATAAATTTTTACCCTTGTGATCACATGGCTGGCTGGAAGCTATGACTCACCCCCACTACCTAGCCTCACAGGGGAGTATTGTACTCCATATTGCCAGCTTGGGAAAAGATCAACGTTCAGAAATCAAAGTACAGTTTTATTGAATGTGTATCACTTTTGCACCACTGTAAAGTAGAAAAATTGTTAGCAAACTGTCATAAATTGAGAATCATCTGTAGTTTGTTTTTATGCTTTAGAGTTCCTCAAGGTAAAATGTTAGGTTATTGATTATTTTTTTAATGTAAGCATTTTCTCTATAAATATCCATATAAGTAGGGTTTCACTGTATTCCTTTAATTTTGTAATGTTGTGTTTTGCTTTCATTAACCTCCAGATATTTTCTTAGTCCCTTGTGATTTCTTCTTTGACCTACTGGTTACTGAAGAGTGAGTTAATAACTTACATGTATTTGTGGATTTTCCTATTTTCCTCCTATTAATTTCTAGTTTCATTTTATTGTGGTCAGAAAGGATCCTTGGTGTTATTTCCGTCTTCTTAAATTTGTTGAGACTTGTCTTATGGCCTAATATGTAGTCTGTTTTGCAGATTGTTCCATAGGTCCTTTAGAAGAACATATATACTACTGTTGAGTGTTCTATATATGTCTGTTATGTTAATTAATTTATAGTATATTCTAGTCTTCTCTGTCCTTATTCATTTAAATCTGGTTGTTCTAGCTATAATTTGATCATGGTGAATGATATCTTAATGTGCTTTTGAATTCAGTTTGCTAGTATTTTATTGACAATTTTCCATCAATATTCATCAGGAATATTGGTGTGTACTTTTTTTGTAGTGCCCTTTTCTGGCTTTGCTTTTGGAGTTCATAATGCTGGCTTCATAAAATGAATTTGAAAGTGTTCCAACATCAGGCTTTTTTGTTTTGTTTTGTTTTGTTTTTTGGCAGAGTTTGAGAAGAATTGGTGTTCAGCTATTTGGTAAAATTGACTAGTGAGGTCATCCAGTCCTAAGCTTTTCTTCACTGGGACATCTAAAAAAAAATTGATTCAGTCTCCTTTCTAGTAATTGCTTTATTCAGATATTTTATTTCTTCCTGATTAAGTCTTGATGGGTTGTATTTTTTATTAAAGTGTAGTTGACATACAATGCTATATTAATTTCAGGTGTACAACATAGAGATTGGACAATTCTGTCTTGTTACACAGTGCTCACCATGGTAAGTATAGTGACCATCTGTCACCATACAAAGTTATTACAGTATTATTGACTAAATTCTCTATATGCTGTACCTTTCATATTATTTATTTTATAATGAGAAATTTTATACCTCTTAATACCCTTCACATATTTTGCCCATGTACTTGACTCTCTTCCTTTCTAGCAACCACCAGTTTTGTTCTCTGTATTTATGAGTCTTTCTATTTTTTGTTTTTTTATTTTGTTTTTTGGATTCCTCATATGAATGAAATCATGTAAATTTGTCTTTTTGTATCTGACTTGGAATAATACCCTATAAGACCACCCATGTTGTCACAAATGGTGAGATTTCATTGTTTTTTATGACTGAGTAATATTCCATTGTTTATGTATAAATACCGCATCTTCTTTTTCTTTTCTTTTTTTTTTTAAAAGATTTTATTTATTTGACAGAGAGAAACACAGCCAGAGAAGGAACACAAGCAGGGGGAGTGAGAGAGGGAGAAGCAAAGCAGGCTTCCTGCCGAGCAGGGAGCCCGATGTGGGACTCGGTCCCGGGTCTCCGGGATCATGACCTGAGCCGAAGGCAGTCGCTTAACCAACTGAGCCACCCAGGCGCCCCAATACCACATCTTCTTATCGATTCATCTTTCAGTGTGCACTTGGGTTGCTTCCACAGCTTACCTACTGTAAATAACGCTGCAGTGAACATGAGCGCATATATGTGTTTAAATTAGTGTTTTCATTTTCTCTGGGCAAATACCCAGCAGTGGAACTATAATAGGGTATTTTTATTTATAAGGTCTTGAGGATACAACCCAGTGCATGGGCTGCACCAGTTCACATTCCTACCAGCAGTCCATGAGGTTTCCCTCCACATCTTGGCTAACTCACGTTATTTCTTGTCTTTTTGATATTCGTCATCCTGACCGGTGTGAGGCGATATGTCATTATGGTTTTGATTTGCGTTTCCCTGATGATTATAGATGTTGAGCATCTTTTCATTTGTTTCTTGGCCATCTGTATGTCTTCTATGGAAAAAACATCTATTCAGGTCCTCTGTCCATTTTTAAATCAGATTGTCTGTTTTTTGATGTTGAGGTGCATGATTTCTTTATATATTTTGGATATTAACCCCTTATCGGATACATCCTTTGCAAATATCTTTTCCATTTGGTAGGTTGCCTTTCAATTTTGGTGTCAGTTCCCTTTTTTAAGCAAAACCTTCTTATGTTGATGTGGTCCAAAAATTTATTTTTGCTTTTGTTTCACTTGCCTGGGGAGACAGATCTAGAGAAGTATTGCTAAGGTTGATATCCAGGAGATTACTGCCTGTATTTCTTTTTCTAGGAGATTTGTAATTGTATGCCTTACATTTAAGTTTTTAATCTTGAGATTATTTTTGTGTAGTTTTATTTATGTGTTTGGTATAAGAAGGTGGTCTAGTTCTTTTGCACATAGCTGTCCAGTTTCCCCATCATTATTGATTGAGGAGTCTGCCTTTTCCCTCATTGCATATTTTTGCCTTTTTCCAGCTTTGCTTTTATTATTCAAGATTGCTTTGGGTATTCAGCATCTTTTGTGGTTCCATACAAATTTTGGGATTGTTTGTTCCAGCTCTGTGAAAAATGCTGTTGGTATTTTGATAGGGATTGCATTAAATGTATAGATTGCTTCAGGCACTATAGATATTTTAACTGTTCTTCCAGTCTATGAGTATGGAATGTTTTTCTACTTCTTTGTGTCATCTTCAGTTTCTTTCAGAAGTTTTGTGTAGTTTTTAGAGTATAGGTCTTTTCCTTCTTTGGTTAGGTTTATTCCTAGGTATCTTATGGTTTTTGGTGCAATTGTCAATGAGATTGATTCCTTGATTTCTCATTCTGCTGTTTCATTATTGGTATATAGAAATGCAACAGATTTCTGTACATTGATTTTGCATCCTGGGATGCTACTGAATTTACATATCAGTTCTAGTAATTTTTTGGTTGAATCTGTTGGGTTTTCTACATAGAGTATAATGTCATCTGCAAACAGTGAAAGTTTTACTTCTTCCTTGCTGATTTAGATGCCTTTATTTCTTTTTGTTGTCTGGTTGCTGAGCCTAGGACTTCCAGTACTATTTAAATAGCAGTGGTGGAAGTGGACATCCCTGTCTCATTCCTAACTGCAGAGGAACAACTCTCAGTTTTCCACCAATGAAGATGATATTTGCTGTGGGTTTCTTGTATATGGCCTTTTTGAACTTGAGGGAGGTGCATTATATCCCTATGTCGTTAGTGGTTTTCATCAGGAAGGGATGTTGTACTTTGTCAGATGCTTTTTCTGCATCTATTGAGAGGATCACATGGTTTTCTTTCTTTCTTTAACCAATATGGAGTATCACATTGGTTTGTGAATATTGAACCACTCCTCCAGCCCAGGAATAAATCCCACTTGACTGTGGTGAATGATTTTTTTTTTTAATGTACTGTTGGATTCGATTTGCTAGTATCATGCTGAGAATTTTTGCATCCATATTCTTCAAGGATATTGTTCTGTAGTTCTCTTTTTCAGTGTAATCTTTGTCTGGTTTTGGAATCAGGGTAATTCTGCCTTCATAGATTGAGCTTGGAAGTTTTACTTTTGCATCTATTATTTGGAATAGTTTGGGAAGAATAGGTATTGACTCATGCTTATATGTTTGGTAGAATTCCCCGTGAAGCCATCTGGCTCTGGAATTTTAGTTTATTAGGAGATTTTTGGCTACTGATTCAATTTCTTTGCTGTTTATTGGTCTATTGAAGTTTTCTAATTCTTCCTGTTTCAGTTTTGGTAGTTGATGTGTTTCTAGGAATTGGTCCATTTCTTCCTAATTGCCTAATTTTTTGTCATTTAATTTTTCATAATATTCTCTTATAATTGCTGTATTTCTGTGGTATTGGTTTTGATTTCTCCTGTTTCATTCATGATTTTATTTATTTGCCTTCTTTCTCTATTTTTTTGATAAGGATGGCTAGGAGTTTATCAGTTTATTCACAGAGCTAACGTCTGGTTTCATTGCTATGTTCTACTTTTTTTGTTTTTTATAGTGTTTATTTTATTTATTTATTTATTTATTTATTTATTTAAGATTTTATTTATTTGACACAGAGAAACACAGGTAGAGAGGGAACACAAGCAGTGGGAGTGAGAGACGGAAAAGTAGGCTTCCTGCCAAGGAGGCAGCCCGGTGTGGGGCTCGATCCTGGGACTCTGGGATCATGACCAGAGCCGAAGGCAGAGGCTTAGCCACTGAGCCACCCAGGTGTCCCTATATCATTTATTTTTGCTCTAATCTTTAAAAGTTCCCTTCTTCTGCTGGATTTAGCCTTTATTATTTGTTCTTTTTCTATCTCCTTTAAGTGTAAAATTAGATTGTGTATTTGAGATTTTTCTTGATTTTTGAGGTAGGCCTGTATTGTTACATATTTCCCCCTGAGGACTGCCTTTTCTGCATCCCATTGTTTTTGGACTGTTGTGCTTCTGTTTTCGTTTGTTTCCATGTGTTTTGTTAAATTTCTTCTTTAATTTCCTGGTTAACTCATTCATTCTATAGTAGGATGTTCTTTAACCTCCATGTATTCATGGTCTTTCCAAAAGTTCCTTTGTCTGCAGAGAGGGGAATTCATGCTCCCTGCTATCTGGGAAGCCTTCTCCCAAAAGTGAACATTCTCCCAGGTGTCCCTGAGATCACTGTCTTCACACTGCCACCTGCCTGCACAGTAATGCAGTACATCTTGGGCTCTATTGCAGGCAGGATGGCTGAGTTTTAAATCTCCAAACATTAGGGATCTGGCATGGTTGGGACTGGCACTGGTCCCCTGGGGGATGGTGTCACCATGCTGAGATTGATACAGGCTTGACCAAGAAGGGAAGTTGCACCAAAGCACAGGAGCATGGAGTTTGGAATAAAGCTTAGCACAGAGCTAGTGTACAGGTTAGCTGCTCTCAGCAGGTGTTTCTCTACCTATTCTGAGGGATGGGAAAGGAAAATGGCACTCACAAGCTCTTTTATCCCCAGAAGAGTAATGCCACCTCTCTGATGTGCTCCAAGAAGAGGGAACTAACTCTCGCAGTGTGCCTCAGAATATCCTTAGATTACACCGTATGCCCTCAGGCCATCTGCATTCCTTCTCCATAGTAGCACTGCAGCACCTTCAGGGCTCCACACTGGCCATGCCATGGACCTCTAAAATCTTTGAGTCTTGCTGGTTGTAAAAACACAAAAATCAATCCTTCTCATTTTCCCATTCAGTAACTTTAGGGAAGTGTTTCCTTTCTGCTGTCCCCCGTGCCTTTCTTCTGTCTCTCTGTCTGTCTGTCTCTCTTACCTCTCTCAGTGACTAGGACTCCCTTCCTTCCACAGCACCTGTAGTCCGGTTCCCCCCACAAACCACATCTCTGCACCTCCTACCTTCCATGATGTGACCTCTTCTCTCCCTCTAGTTGTGCAATTTGTTCTTTCAGTCCTCAGATAAATTTTTTGGGTATTCAGAATGATTTGATATTTATCTAGCTGTGTTCAAGGGAGGAGGCAAGCCTAGGGTCCTCCTACACTACTCCACCATATTAGTCACCCACCCACTTGTATTTTGTTATTTTTGATGCAGTTGTACATGGGTTTGGTTTTTTTTTTTTTTACATTTTTTTCCTCTGTTACTTCATTATGAGTGTATAGAAATGCAGTAGATTTTTGTATAATAATTTTATATCTACTGCTTTACTGAATTCACTTATAAATACTATTAGTTTGCTGGATCTTTAAGGTTTTCTGTAGAGACTATCATGTCCTCTGAAAATAGTGAAAGTTTACTTCTCACTTACCATTTGGATGCCTTTTATTTCTTTTTCTTGTCTACTTGCTATGGCTAGGACTTCCACTACTATGTTGATTAAAAGTGGATATCCTTGTCTTGTCTCTGATGTTAGAAAAAGCTTTCAGTTTTTTGCTATTGAGTCTATTAGCTGTGAATTTTTTTATGTATGGTCTTTATTATGTTGAGGCTTGTTCCCCCTAATCCCACTTTATTGAGAGTTTTAATATCAACAGATGTTGGATTTTGTTATATGTCCTTTCTGCATCTATTAAGATACTCTATGATCTTTATCTTGCACTTTGTTAATGTAGTGTATCATGCTGATTGATTCGATCTGTGGATCAACCATTCTTGCATCATGGAGTAAATCCCATTTGATTGTGATGAATGATTCTTTTATGTATTGTTGAATTCAGTTTGCTAATATTTGTTGATGATTTTTGCATCTATGTTCATAAGGGATATTGACCTGTAGTTTTCTATAAATATCTTTGTCTGGTTTTGATATTAGGGTAATATCACCCTTGATGAATGAATTTGGCAGCATCCCTTCTCTCTTTGTTTGTGGAATAGTTTGAGAAGGAAAGGTATTAAATATTTCAGTATTTGGTAGCATTCATCTGTGAAGCCATCTGATCTTGGACTTTTGTCTGTTGGGAGTTTTTTGATTGTCAGTTCAATTTCATCACTAGCAATTGATTTATTCAGATTTTGTATTCTTGTTTCAGTGTCAGAAGATTTTATTTCTAGTTATTTTTTTCTAGGTTGTCAAATTTGTTGGTGCATAACTTTCTAATAGTCTTTCTAATAGTCTCTAATAGTCTTTCTCATAGTCTCTCATTATGCTTAATATTTATGTGGCATAGTTATTTCTCTTTTATTTTTTTATTTTATTTATTTGAGTCCTCTCTCTTTTTTTCTTCATGAGTTTGGCTAAAGGTTTATCAATTTTGCTTATTTTTTCAAACTTTTCGTTTCATTGACCTTTTCTATATCCTTTTGTAAGCCTTTATTTCATATATTTATGTTCTGAACTTTATTATTCTGTTACTTCATCTAACTTTGGGTTTTCTTTTCTTTTTTATTTTTATTTTTAAGATTATATTTATTTGACAGAGAGAAACACAGCGAGAGAGGGAACACACTCAGGGGGAGTGAGAGAGGGAAAAGCAGGCTTCCCGCCCAGCAGGGAGCCCAATGTGGGACTCGGGTCTCTGGGATCATGACCTGAGCCGAAGGCAGTCGTTTAACCAACTGAGCCACCCAGGCGCCCGTGGGTTTTCTTTTTGTAATGCCTTTAGGTGTAAAGTTAGATTGTTTATTTGAGATTTTTCTTGTATCTTTAAGTATGACTGCATCACCATAAACTTCGTTCTTTTTTCGGACTGTACATGAAAGATTTTGAATCACTGTGTTTCCATTTGTCTCCAGGTATTTAAAAAATATCATCTTTGATTTCTTCATTGACATATTTGTTGTTTAATAGCAAGTTATTAAGCCTTTATGCATATTTGTTTTTTTAAATTTTTTTCTTATAATTGATTTCCACTTTTATGCCTTTGTGATCTTAAATGATACTTTATATTACTTCAGTCTTCTTAAGTTTATTAAGACTTATTTCTTGCCCTAACATATGATTTATCCTGGAGAATGTTCCATGTGCACTTGAAAAGAATGTGTATTTTGCTGTTTGGGGATGAAATATTCTGTATCTGTTAAGTTCTATGTGTTACAAGCTATATGGTCAATTGTGTCATTCAGTCACTGTTCCCTTATTGATTTTCTGTCTGGATGGTCTATCCATTGATGTAAGTGGGTGTTTGAGTCTCCTATTCCTATTGTATTATTCTCAATCTCTCCCCTATGTCTGTTAATATTTGCTTTATATATTTCTTATTATGTTCTTGTCCAACATATAGTACATCATTAATTTTTGATGTAGTGTTCAACAATTCATATATTTAGGTGCTCCTATGTTTGATGCATAGATTTTTACAATTGCTATATCCTTTTGTTGGATTGATCCCTTTATCATTAAGTAAAACCCTTCTTTGTGTCTTGTTACAGTCTTTTTTTGAAAGTCTGTTTTGTCTGATATATGTATTGTGACCCTAGCCTTTTTCTCACTTCCATTTGCATGGAATATCTTTTCCATCCCTTCTTTCAATGTGCATGTATCTTTAGATCTAATGTGATTCTCTTCCAAGCAGCCTATAGATGGATCTTGTTTTTTAAGTCCATTCAGTTACCCTATGTCCTTTGATTGGAGCAGTTAGATCATTTTCATTTAAAGTAATTATTGTTAAGTATGTTCTTATTGCCATTTGGTTAATTGTTTCATGGTTGTTTTTGTAGTTCTTCTCTGTTCTTTTTCTCTTGTTTTCTTTCCTTGTGATTTATATCTTTCTTTTAGTAGTATTACTTAGATTCCTTTCTCTTTATTTATTTTTTGTATATCTGTTATAAATACTTGATTATGGTGACCATTAGTTTTGTATATGGCATCTTATGTATGTAGTGGCCTATATTAAGTTGGTGGCTGCTTAAGTTCAAATACATTCTAAAAGCACTATGTTTTTACTACCTACTCCATGTTGTATGTATATGATATATTTTAAAATTTTTTCTTAATCTAGTGAAGTCCCTTAACTAATTTTTGGATACACTTGATTTTACTACTTCTGTCTTCAAACCTTTATGCTATCTTTTTAAGTGATTGTTCTATTACTTTTACCATATGTTTGCTTTTACTTGTGAAATACTTTTCTTTCACAGTGTTCTAGCTTCCAGTTATGGCCTTTTCTTTTCCACTTAAAGAAGTCCTTTTACTATTTCTTGTAAGTGTAATTTATTGGTGATGACTATAACTTTTATTTATATGGGAAACTCCTGGTAATGCCCTCAATTCTGAATGATAATCTTGCCAGGTAGAGTATTCTTGATTGTAGGTTTTCTTTCTTCAGCACTTTGAATATTTCATACCACTCTCTTCTGGCCTAAAAAGTTATTGCTGAAAAATCATCTAATAGCTTTAAGAGGTTTCCCTTCTATGTAACTAGTTGCTTTTCTCTTGCTGCTTTTAAGATTTTGTTTTTATCTTTAATCTTTGAAATTTTAGTTATCTCTTGGTGTGAACCTCCTTGGATTCATCTTGTTTGGTGCATTCTGTAATTCCTGGAACTGTTTCTTCCCAAAGTTAGGAAAGTTTTAACCTAGTCTGTTTTTAAATAAGAGTTCTGCCCCCTCTTTCCTCTTTTCCACCTGTGACCCTTATAATGAGAATGTTGGTGTGCTTAATGTCATCCCAAATATCCCTTAACTTACAATCATTTTTGAAAATTCTTAATCTTTGCTCTTCATTGCTTTCCATTATCCCTGTCTTCCAGATTGCTGATCCATTAAGCATCCTCTAATCTGCTGTTGATTCCCTCTAGTGTATTTTTCATTTCAGTTATTGTATTCTTCACCTCTGATTGATTCTTATATTTTCTGTCCCTTTGCTGAACTTCTCACTGAATGATCCTCTTCTCTCAAATCCGGTATTTATGATCATTATTTTGAACTTGTTATCATATAGTTTGTTTATGTCTATTTGTTTAGTTCTTTTAATGCAGTTTTTTTAATTTTTAAAAATTTTTTTTTAATTTGTGGAACACAGTCCTCTATCTCCTCATTTTAGTTTATTTTGTGTAAATTAGACAAAATACCTACCTCTCTCAGCCTTGAAGGAATGGCTTTGTGTAGGCATGTCCCCTGTATGGACCGCATGTGCCTGGCAGGTTTGGCTGCATTTCTGGGGCTGTAGTGTGTATGGCTTATGGAGTCTTGCAACTCTTTGCCCTGGCAGGATGGCTGGATGGCTGGAAACTGATGGGGGCATTTTATGTGTAAAATTATATTGTTTATTTGAGATTTTTCAGTATTTTTGATGTATGCATTTATAGTTACAAACTTCTGTCTTAGAACTGCTTTTACTACATCCCATAAACTTTGGTATATTGTGTTTCCATTTTTGTTTGCCCCAGGATGCTTTTTACCCTCTTTATTTTTTCTTTGATCCATTGATTGTTCAGGAATGTTGTTCAGTTTTCTTTTTTTTTTTTTTTTTTAATCACATTAATTAATACCTTTTATTCTCAAGAAAGATCTTTTAAAGGAGCATTAGTTGAAATAAATGGTTATCTGTAAAATAATTTTTAAACTTTTGATTTTTAATACACTAAAATGAATTACTTAGAAAAAAATGATTTTTTTTTAAATTATTATTTTTTTTATTGTTACTAAATTTTTTTTTCCAGTGTTTCAAGATTCATTCCCCATTCCCCACACCCAGTGCTCCCCGCTTTAGGTGTCCCCAGTACCCACCACCAGGCTCTCCCATCCCTCCACCCCCCTCCCTCCAAGTCCCTCAGTTTGTTTCTGTGTTCAAAGTCTCTGTTGTTTCGTTTCCCTCCCTA